>BPLR01003274.1:0-79166 GCA_021605095.1 Caerostris extrusa
GGCAAAGGAAGAAGAAAAAAATTGGAATATTTGAAGTTTTCCAAAGTCTGCGTTTTTCCATCAACTGTAAAGAGACAAATCGGAGATGTCCCGATAAACGACAGTCCTTGCACCTATTCTTTTGAAATTTCCACAACTTTTGAATTCATAAATATGTATGCTGCATTAACAGCAATGGTTGTGCTCGGGAAACCATTGGAGATATTAACATCATAATTAAAGGGGACTCATTGTGATATAGGAGGTTCTAAATTGGCTTTAAATAGAGAGATCTCTGGTATGCGGAACTTCCGGACAGCTGAGTGAAGGACTAAAATTCAATTAGCATTATATATGAATTATCAATTAGAGCCTATACCTTACGACAGCTAATTTGTGAACATAAGTGCGTTTACTTTACTTTACTATCATGAACAAATAGGCTCGCATTATAATTGAATGAATTTTGTATAAATTTTGGTAAGCATAGCTTGTCTACATAAACCTATCTACAAATTCTCATAGCAAAAATAATTTTAAAAATTAAAAAGAATAAAAATTAAAAAGAAAGGTATATAGAAATAATATGTATATCGGTTGGGCTGATATACATGTTTTTCATAAAATTATTTTATGCTTATTAAGAAAAGAAATAGGACAAAGAAAAACAAAGAAAAAAAAAAAAAAAAAGAAAATTTTTTATATTATTTTATTTATACAATTGCATAATTATTAGCTCTGGAAAAAAAATAAAATATTAATAATGATAATAATAACAATAAGAAAACCAATAAGAAATGTTAAAAGTCGTACAGAAAGACACCAACCAGCTCTTTTAAAACAATACCCAAATTTTCAAAGATAAAAAATAAATTTATACTTTTTTAAATAAATTGGTTTTTTTAATATCATGGGGAATGTTACTTTTTAAATAAATTATTCATTAATATCATGGCGAATATTACTCTTCAAAATAAATTATTTAATATCATGGCAAATTTTAAGCTTCAAATAAATTATTCTTTAATATCATGGCGAATGTTGTTCGTCAAGTAAATGGTGTTCTTTTTACTATCATGGTGAATGTTACTTAATTAATGCCATATTTTTATTATTTTTACAATAATATTTTGGTAATAATCGGTACTAATTTAATGTTCGTGCAAATAACTTAAAATTGTGAGCATCGTTAATTTTTGTTTTTTTAAATTTTTATTTTTATTATGGATTAGTCATTTTGCTTAAATTTTTGAATTTTTTCATGTATTAAAATTATTAAACTTTCATTAATCTCTGTGTTTTTACCTAATCTAAATGAACGATAATATAATGATATTTTTAACGACTTTTCGAGGTCGTTAGGTTCCTGCCATTTATACTCATACCTTAATATTTTTGAATGTAGTTTGTATGAGTATGTATGTCACACATTAATTATACACTTGCATGTATATACACATAAATACTCATACACACATTCATTCCCCACATAAAAACTCAATAAATACCCATACCCACATGTTTCCATTCACACACATAAATACTCAATAAATACTAAACACATACATAATCACACACATACGCATATACTCATACACTAAATATATACTCATACACACACACTTTTATACTCCTACACATACACGCATATTCTCATACACATACACATATTCATACACACAAATTTACATATACACACATACTCATATACACACACATGCGCTCATACACAAATGCACATGCTCCCATACACACAAACACATACATATCAAGAAACAAACTTATGCTCGTTATTAGATTTTATTAAATCTTGCATTTTAAATTAGATTACATCTGGTTGACTTAAACCAAACATTGTGTGTTTAAACAAATCCAAGTAAAGAAAATTCGCATGAGAGTAACTTTCTGTAATTGCAATTTGTACCCATCAATAAATAAACCAATATGTCTTTGGTAAAGAGAGTTATTACCATCGAATAGTATTCCTTTCGATGATGAAAATATTTCACAGAACTTCAACAACTTGGTGGTACTAACGATTCTGTTCCGAGGGTCGTTGGGTTCCTGCTGTTTATTCTCATGCCGGTCTGATGAACATCCAGCATTCAAATCAGAATGTCATTTCATATTTTGGAAATTTAATCATTTTTCTGATTTGCTGTAGTTTAATATCGCATTTTCCATCGCCCAAAAAGCTTATGCTTTTGAAAGTCAAACTATGAAATTGAGATACAGATAATATGGATTTTGCATTAAGGTTGTTTCCATTCCGTGTTATTTGCTATTGCTTTTGTAATTTTCCCGCAATCGAATGATGTGACTTTTCAAACATGCATTACTTTATGCGTTTCTGTATTTGTATTTTTGAAGCAGTTTGAATTTTATTGTAGTTTAAGTAAAAATATTATTAATTCAATGAAATGAGACAAAAAAATTGTTATTTTGAAAATAATTTAATTTTATATATTTTTAATGTAGAACATATTTATTTTTAAAGTAATTCATTTTTTTAATAAAATATTTCAAGATACTTAGAATATTTAGATAATATCAAATTGGTTGGTAAAAAGTATTCTCATATTATTTCCGAAAAATTTTTTAATTGAAAAAGATTTTTATTTAAACTGTAAATTAAACTGCTATTTTAACTGTGACAAGTATTTTGCTCTATTTTATTATTAAAATGTACTGGTTAAATTTTATTAAGCTATGTTTAATATTATGTAATGTATTATTACAATGTCATTTTATACAGAATTAACAATTAAGTTTTTACAATCATTATTATGTATAGAATCGATCTCAAATATTATTAAATTTCAATAGTGTTAGAATTTAATATAATATATACCTATATATATATTCTATTCTATTTTTAGGTGTGTAATGTATTATTACAATAGTATTTATATACAAAAGTAACAATTTAGATATATATCATCATTATGCATAGAATTAATCTCAAATATCACTAAAGAAAACGTAAATCCAATATCTGTTTATCCTATTCTATTTTCAGGTATCAACTTTGCATCCAATATTGATGTATTTATAACACCTTTGAATCCCTCACAAAGTGCCTAACATCCATAGTAGTAGACCACCCTAAAAACCAATTCTTCATTCCATAAACCAGCAAAAAAAAAACATGGTAAGTTCATATTATTTTAACTAATTATAGAATAATTTTACCTTCTTTAATACATTTTTATTTATTCACTTGGATTACAACTAGATTTTCATGCTAGATCTTAAAAAGAGTTTACTGGTACAGGGTGGTGCAGTAAATGAGGTTTGAGGTGTGTAGGAAATCTTCGAGACCATCTGTATTGTCTTAGCCTATATTAGACCTATAACGACTTCAAGAATAGGACCCCTTTCAGGGGTTTCATAGGAACATTTTAATTTTTATTTACAAGAAGCACTATATATATATACAACTAATGAACTTTGGATTACGATAGAAATATGAAAAAATAAAAATAAAATTTGATCTGCAAGTGCACGATTAAATCACAGTACAGTTCACTCCAAAGATAGGAGATTTTTCAGAGTTCTCAGTCTACACGTCGAATCTAATTTTTTGGTCTGTGCAGCTCATTATCAAACAGTGTCATAAACTAAACCTGAGGGATTCACTTTAAAAAACAGGGAGGGAAACTCCGGCCTATCCCAGTCACTTTAGAGAAAAGAAAAACAGCACTTCTGGTCTATTCGCGTAGAACTCTCCCTGTTCTTCACTAAAAATCTCCTTTAAGAAAATTTCGTCAAGAGGAGGGAGGGAGACAGCTTCCTTCACTTCTTATTGGAATAAACTTTTCTCACTTCTTTCAACATCACCAATCCCGATAGAACAACTCATGGTGAAGTCCATACTGTGCTCCAGATTATTTCACCTGTGAATTTCGCACAGTGTCACAAACGAGTCACATTATACATGATACCAAATATCTGCTTTGTGGCAGGTTATTCTCATTAGTCAAAACAGTAATTGGATTGTAACATAGCTATTCAAAAATACTATTATTTATTTTTGTCGAATAACATGCATTCCTCTTTCTGGAAATGAAATGCCAAAACTTTTTGAAAAAAATGTTACCACATTATTTAAGTAGGTCAGAAATTATACCATAAGAGAAAATTTCGCGCTGTTAAATATTATCATTTAATTAAATGATGTATACCAAACAGATTCAATCAGTGATTGAAGTACATGTTATTATATGTTATACATTATACGTTTTGTAAGAATAGAAACGCATAAATCAATAATTTTCTCTTATTTTTTTAACCACTTTTTGCTGAAATGCGAAGATTCATGTTTGCCTTTGTGGTTGTTATTGTCCTATCGTGCATTTTTTAAACAATTACATAATAATAAATATCAGTATCTGCAACTTGAAGTTCAAGTTTTAATTTAGAAGGATTCTCTGCCATTATTTCTTGTATGTTGATTGAATGCAACATATTAAAAGTATTTATACATCATAATTTGTTAATGTTTTCTAATAAAGAGATCTGAACCAATAATGATGCATTTTATGAAAGAAAAGAAAATCATTTTTGTAATATTTTAGTCGTATATTCAATATTATCACTGTAATAATATAAAATGAATATTCTAATGAACAGCATTAATTTCAAATGTACTAATTTTCACATGAGAAACGCTAAGTGTTTATTTTTATTTTAAAAGTAAAAAAAAAAAAAAAAAAAAATATGCAAATAGAATTAGAAAAAGGAATTTTATAATTTAAATTTTAAAACATTTAAAAATTAGAAATATATATAAATTAACCATTTATATATATTTCATATATAAGGTAAATTTTATGCTTTTATTTCATATTAAATTTAAGATATATTAATATTAATTATAAATTACATTGCGAGATTAAGAGAGAATTAAGAGATGAGAAGTAAATATTGTTATTTTACCTCAAATATAAGTATACATTTTATGAAAGAAAAAAAAATCATATTTTTGTAATATTTTAGTCATATATTCAAATATTTTCGATGCAGTAATATTAAAACAATATAGCAAAAACAAATACAGACAAATAATGATTTTACCCTTCCAATAAAAACAAAAAAAAAAAAATTAACAAACATAAACAAATTGTTGAATGTAACATATTAAAAGTATTTATTCATCATAATTTTTTAATTTTTTCTAATAAAAGATATATAAACCAACAATAATTAGTTTAGAGATTAATTTATCCTAAAAGGAAACAAATAACTTGTGATACCTTTAATACCAGGTTATTGCCATGTAATTCTAGGTAATTAATTTTTACGCTATTAGGACTTAATTAAAAGCATTTAATATTAGCAATAACCTTACATAAAGTCATTTAACTGTCATTACTACCATTTCATTTTTTATCTATGGCTTATTAACTGAATTACAATGAAATATGTTCAATTTTCATTGCAGTTTGTGGAAATAATAATAAAATACATAATTTGTTATAATTTTCTAACAAGAGTGTTATTAAAGAAAATAACGCCAAAATAATAACAATGTCAATTAAAATATTGTCGTTTACATTATTCTTTAATCTTTTTTTATAAACCTGCTTCTTTTAAATAATTAGTTTCTAAGCTGTGTTTTCTGCAATGAATGTTCATAATTTTTATCACAAAGATTAATTATGAACACTTAATTAGTTCTTTGGCCAATAAAAAAATACATAATTAATTCTATTTTTAAATACAGTCAGGGGGTTGTTTTTCGAACGTTCATTCGAATTGAAAGTGACATTTTCCGAAGGAATTACGAATTTCATTTAAATTTGAAATGCATGGAAGCAGACGACATGATTCGCTGGTTAACCGGGCAGACTTTTTGTAATATTTTGCAAGTATAATACAGATTTAAACCAGTTTTTCTGACAATAGTTACAGGAAGATAATCTTTAATCTATTTTGTAGGTAAACATCATTAAATATTAAACGTAGTAGAAAGCAGACAACATGATTCACTGGTTACCTGGCTAGATATTTTTGTAATATTTCGCAGATTTAAACTAGTTTTCTTATAAATATTTACAGGAGATAAAATTCTTTAATCGATTTTGTAGTAAACATCAATTGTGCCTTAGTGCATTTTGGGTAATTCTGAATCTGGCATTATGAATGATGTCAAATCAAATAATTGTTTTTATAAAAATATTTACTTTAAAAGTAAACATAGAAATACATTTAAACAATTTCACTCAATTATCTGTATAATTTATCAATAACGATAAAAACTAATAAATGTCAATATATTTTCATTGCTGTGATCAATTCTTTCCTAAATGAATGCGTCTCAAGAATTATTATTTGCTGGCTGCCTGGCTACAATTTTTAGTGATATTTTGCAAGTGAAATAAAAGTTTCAGACAGTTTTTCTTATAAATATTTACAAGAAGATAAACTTCCTTAATCAATTTTGTAGGTAAACATCAGTTGTGCCTTAGGTTCATTATGGATAATTTTGAATCTGGCATTGTAAATGGTTTCAAATCAAGTAATTGCCAATTGCCATATAAAAATTCCTAAATTATCTTTTACCAAAAGTAAAAACATAGAAATAAAATCTTAACTTTATTTTTACTAAATTATTTTTATACTTTATACTAAATTATCTGTATAACAATAAAAAACTAACAAATGTCAACATATTTTCATTGTTGTGACCATTTTTCCCAGCACAATGGCAAGCTTCCCTAAATGATTGCACCTTAAGAATTAATTTTAGCAACGTGAAGCCTAGGACTTAATTCGGACTGCAAAGGACAGGAACCGGATTTGCCAAAGGGTGTACTGGTGTAATCCCGAAGGTCTGCTTAATCATGAAACGACGAGGCAACGCTCAACAACTACTGCAGAAATGGCAAAGACCCCCATGCATTAAAATTATTAGAATCCATTTCTGAACAATGGAGCACATTTGTAAGGACTTCATGACTATAGATGGCGATAATTAGGACTGACATCTGAAATGCAATACAGTTTGAATAATAGGAGAGTAGTCCAAATAAATTTTGGGGGAAATTGAGTAACCTGTTCTTAATAAGTAGTTAGTTGTCATCAGATTTTACAAGATTTATTACAACCCAGTACTGAAACATAGAAGAAGGATTTTCTCGTTTTAATCATATCTTTAGTTTCAAAATTCATTTGATTGCATTTTTTTAAACGCCATTTTGAATTTTTGTTTTTTACATTATTTTGTAGCTTAAATTAATTAGTTAAACACGTTATGCTCATTTTTAATTTAAAAATTAGAAACATTTTATATATAGAAACCTGAAGAATAGAATTTTTAGGATTTAAAAATAATTTTAAATTTTAAGTATCCCATTCTTTAAATATTAGTTTTATTTATTCTATTTTTAATTACATTTATGAAAACAACAAACTTTTAATGTTTTGTAATTTTTAATAAAATTACAAAAAAATATATAAAACATTATACAAATATAAAATAATTTTTCTTAAATTTATTTCATATATTAAATTTATAAAATATTATTTATAAAATTATATATTAATCATACATAGTACATTACATATTAATCGTTAATATATTATTCATATGTATGTTATTCATATGTATATTATTCATATATATGTTAATATATTATTCATATAAATAAATTTTTATATGATTAATATTATATTAGTTTTAATATGTAAATTTATATTAATTATAAAATTACATATTAACCATATAAAATTACATTACGTATTAATTGCATATTAATTATAAAATTACATATTAATCATACGTAAAATTACATTACATATTAAAATTAAGTGAGAAGTAATGGTAATATTGTTTTTATTTATAAAAGTATACAATATATTTTCTTTTATTAGAAGCAAATAAAACTGTTAAAAAACAAAAAAAATATTTGTCGATTATTATTTTATTTTTTTAACCTCAAATATAAATATGCATTTTATTGAAGGAAAAAGCATATTTTTGTAATATTTTAGTCGTATATTCGGATATTATCACTGTAGTGATATTAAATAAATAAAGCGAGAACAAATGTTGAAAAATAATGCTTTTACCCTTCTAACAAAAACAAGAGCAATAAAATATTAAACAAACATAAACAAATTTTAACCCATGCAGTAAGAAAACCTGAAAACCAACATCGGAATATTTTAATTAATTAAAGCCATTAAAGAGGGACACAGTATATAAATATTTAGATGCAGTCTTTCGTAATTAAAGAACGTAAATATTGTTAAAAAGTTTTGATCAAAAATCCAAATAAATTACTGGCAGTTTCAATTCTAAATCTTCTTTTAAAGCATATTGATTTTCAAAAAATTTAATTCTGAGCGTACATTTTTTTCTTAAGATTAATTAGTTTTCTAATGTTCCTTTCGACATAAAATAACATTACAAATTAATTGTATATTAATTATAAAATTACATATTAAATATATATATCATTATTTATAAAATTAGTTATATTAATTATAAAATTATATGTTAATCATACATAAAATTACATTACATATTAAAATTAACAGAAAAAAATGTTAATATTTTAAAAAAATTAAACAATATATTTTCCTTCAAATAAAACAAAACAACTTTTAAAAACGATGAAGTGATTTTCGTAAATAATTGAAAAAAAATGGTAAAAAAAATAAAAAACAGTGATTTTTTTTTTTTCATGTGTTATTTTACTGAGTATATAAATATGTTGTTTAAAAATGAAAAAAAAAAATTTTTTTTAATATTTAGCCATTAATTCAAATATTGTCGCTTCAGTAATATTAAATCAATAAAACAAGAACAAATGCTGAAAAAATAATTGTTTTACCCTTCCAACATAAACAAATTTTAACCCATGCAATAAGAAAAACTGAAAAACAACATCGGGATATTTTTAATTAATTGAGTTTTATTTTAAAACAAAAGTCATTAAAGAGGGACACCGTATATAAATATTTAGATTCAGTCTTTGGTAATTAAAGAAAGTAATTATTGTTAAAGTTTTTATCAAAATCCAAATAAATTACTGGCATTTTTAGTTCAAAATCTTCTTTAAAACACATTGGTTTTCAAAAAATTTAATTCTGAACGTAATTTTTTCTTAAGATTAATTAGTTTTCTAATGCTCCTTTTCTAGCAAATTATAAATAGACAGGTTTACACAAAAGAAAATTCGGGAAATCATTACATTAAGGGTTAATTTTTAATCTCGAATAAAAAGATTAATGATATACAATATATCTTTCTTAATTAAACTGTCTTATCACTGCCTTAAAAATTAATCGGTGGCAAATTGATTTTACATTGAAAAGATTATGATTGATGAGAGTTATATGCAGTTCCTAAAAATGGCCATTTTTAACTTGCAGGTATTTTGCTGGGTGTCAAAATTAAGAAAATTAGATCCAAGATGGGAAATCGTTTATAAATTTTAAATGTTTTGTGTCGATATCTATTTGGTACTTCATTACATAAAAATTAAGCTGGTTTTTTCTTATCTTAATTGAATGTGATTTATTTTCTTTAACAGAAAAAATAACAGCGATTTGAAAATTTATTGCTTTAAATTTTAAACAGTAATAAATTTAATTAAAATGCATTTGTTATTTTTCAATTCTCGTTGTGATGTTTTTTTTTCGGTTTTAAAGTTGAATACAGAGAATCACAAAAAAATGTTTCGTCAAAAAATTAATGTTGAAGATCAAAAAATCATTTATACATTTTAAATGTTTTGTGTCGATATCTATTTGGTACTTCATTTCTTTACTTTTTACATAAAAATTAAGTTTTTTTTTTTT
The DNA here is from genome assembly GCA_021605095.1 of Caerostris extrusa. Classification (NCBI taxonomy): domain Eukaryota; kingdom Metazoa; phylum Arthropoda; class Arachnida; order Araneae; family Araneidae; genus Caerostris; species Caerostris extrusa. Next base: position 9,790 of record BPLR01003274.1, read on the forward strand.
TGTGTGTGTTAATTGAATGTGATTTATTTTCTTTAACAGAAAAATAACAACGCTGAAAATTTATTGCTTTAAACTTTAAACAGTAATAAGTTTAATTAAAATGTATTTATTATTTTCAATTTTTTATTGTGATTTTTGTTTTTGTTGTAAAGAGAAATAAATAAAGATAAATATTGTATGATAAAAATGTTTCATCAAAAAATTAATAAAAAATCCATTATCTCTAATTATATTCATCATATTAAGTATGATAGCGAAATTTAGTATTTTATTGTATTGATCATTTTGATCTTTGGAAAAAAAAAAATTACTCTGATCAGAGTTTTTTTTTGTTAAAGTGCATCCGTTTTTAAATATTTATTTATTTATTTTATTTTTGCTTTTTACTTTTAAAAAATTGAATAAAATAAATAATAAAAATGTTTCCTCAAAACAATAAATAGAAAACTATACTCTAACTAATTCAGCACATTAAAATATTGGGGAAATTTAGTATAGCTATATTGAACATTTTGACCTTTGGGAAAATTACTTTTATCTTATTTTTAAAAAAGTACTTTAAAAAGTACGTAAATTAATCTTTTAAAAATATTTATTCATTTATTTATTTTATTGTATTTGTGCTGTTATAATGTTGAATAAAAAGTGAATAATAAAAATATTACCTCAAAAAAAAATTAACAGAAACCAATTTAATACATCATATTAAAATATTAGAAAAATTTTGCATTGCCACATTTAGCATTTTAATATTTGGAAATAAAAACAATTCCTAAATTTTTAAAAAATTGCATTCGTTTTTTAAATGTTGATATTTTCTGTTTTATAGTTTAATAAAGAGAATAATAGAAATGTTTCATCATAAAAATTAATAGAAAATCCATTTTATATCTAAGTATGTACATCATAGTGAAATATTATAGAAATTTGGTATTGTTACATTGAACATTTTGATATTTAGGAATAAACACAAACCCCTTATAAATGTGCATCAGTTTTAAAATATTTATTCTTTTTGCTGTTATAAAGGTAAATAAAGTGAATAATAAGTAAGTTTCTTAAAAAAAATGATAAACAAAAAAACGATTTTCTCTACCGAACACATATCATTTAATTATTACCACATTAAAAATTATTAGAAAATTCACTACTGCTTCAGTTTATTTTTTTGATATTTGTAAATAAAAACTCTTCCTATATGTTTAAAAACTTAATTGGTTTTTAAATACTGATTTATATCTATTTTGTTAATGTCTTCTAAAAACTTATATTAATTTTACGAAAGTAATTTAACACGTATTTTTATTCTACCATAAATCTTTTAATAATTTATTTTAAAATATTAAAAAAAAAATAAAAGTTCAAAACAACTTTCAATAAACTTTTAAAAGTTGGTACAGTTTTAACACATAAATATCGTGAAAACATTTAAAATAACAGCTTTCTAATAATGAACTAAGAAAGTGATCAATACCATTAAAATTAATAAGATCATAACTTCAATTTCAGTTTAATTAATCATAAACTCGGAATTTTTATGCACAGATATCAAATTAATTCAGTTTCCGGAAAACTATGAACCTGAAAGTGAACAGATTCGTCTTTTTATCCACGATCGTAACCTATCCCCGTCTCGAGGAAAAGTTTCTTATTTTGTACGTAATTAATGCTCGTGTTTGCAAGCATAATTTGCAGTGTTTTAGCTTAATTAAGCTTCATGGGAAAATTATTGGTTTTCTTTCATTTTAAGACACTCTAAACTATTTCCCCTTCACCACGCCGAATTAATGAAATGTGAAAATGCGAGTTATACGTCCCCTAATTTCATAACAGCTAAACAGCGTCTAAAAACAGATCATTTTCAAAGTAATTGACGATACCCTCAGGATATGTGCTCATTTGGTATCTTTGCAGAAAAGCTGGTAGTTTTATGCAAGAATGCAAGTTTTCTGAATCAATAGTTTAGTAATTAAATCAGTTTATGTGTTTGAAGACAATCTTGGATATTGGCACACTCTTATGATTAATCAAATAAATGATAGTTGAATAATGTATCTAATTATATGTTTATTTTATTCTATTTGCTATATATTACTACTTATGTATTGACATGTGATAATAAAACTTTTTAAATATATTATTAGCATTGTAAGAATGGTTAAAAGGTAAATAATTAAATATTTCTTAATTCAATTAAAAATTTCTGTATATTAACTAATAAGTTCATCTTTTATACTGTAAGATTCTTTTCCCTATCAATATTATAAAACGCTAGCTCAAGACTGGTAAAATCATTTTGGTAATGCAAAAATGAATTATTTTTAAGCAACATTGTAAAAAATTCATTAATTCTTTTGATTATTAATCGATTGATCAAGACATATCGATTATCAAATTAATTATACTTTTATAATCACATATAAAATTTAAAATTTCTTTTAATTATGTTATTTACTTATTATTTAGTATCAAAAATTATATTTCTACATGCTATCGAGAGGTTTTAAAGACATAAATTTCATTTTTCAATAAATAATAATATTTAAATTATTACTAATATTAAATTAAATTTAATTAATATACTTATTTATCAAATAATATTTTTATTGAGAATAATAAGATATGCTCTTATTGGATATAAACAGTAACGTAATAATGATATGAAGTATTTTCTTGAAAACTTTATTTTAATTTTAATCTTCATATTTTCTTAACTAAGTTTACCAAAACAAAATAGTAAAAAAAAAACTATTATATGATATTTCTTGACATAAAACTTGTAGTAAATGGAGTTTCTAAGCTTCAAAAAGGAAATTAAAAAGTCTTAGAAATAATAGAGCAGCAAGCAATAACAGATATTTTAGAAATGTCCGTATGCAGAACTTCAAATCATAAACTAATTTTTTTCTGATTATTTTCGCTAAAGTATTACAAAATTACGTTCCCTATTTTCATTCTCAATATATACGAATACCAAAACTGTAACTCTATTTGGTTGTATTAGTTATAAGCTCATTACAGGAAATATAATTTGCAATTCCATCAATAACAAAGATTTTATCCTACATATTCCTAAAATGTTTACATATTCTCATGTGCTCTTGCGTGCAAAACACATCTGGAATATGCAATATCATACAGCGTAGAAGAAATTAAAAATTCATTGAACAAAAATTCAAAGCAAATAAGAATATGGTATGTTATCTATGAAATATCCAGAATATGCAACATTGCATACAAGGTGATTGAATGGTCAAAGGACAAACTTTGAGGGGTTATGCAGATGGGAAACTGAAGATGAATCTTTGAGGCATGAACACAGAAAAGGGGGAATGAAAAGAAATGCATTGTTTATTTGCAATGTCATTTCAAAGGTAACATTGTTTATTTACGATATCATTTCAAATGTATCATTGTTTATTTACAATATCATATCAATATCATTTTATATTTTACTATAGCTTTTCCTCTTTGATTCAATGTTTACCATAAAAGCTCAGCATTATTTCATTTTCATTATCACTTTCAACATTAATTCATTTTCACTATCACTTTCAACATTAATTCATTTTCATTTTCACTATCCATTTTCACTATCATTAATTCATTTTCAACATTCAACGCACAGAAGAATCATAAGTTAAAATGAAATGATAGCACAAATCCACTGCTCTACAAAACATATCAAAAGTTTTAAGGATTTAAACCAATCATAAAATAAAAGCCAACTATCTTAAAGTGAGGTTTACTTAATCCATTGAAGATTTTAACGACAAGGGAAAAATTAATTACCAATCAGATTATTATTTTTAATGACTCCTGGTGATGTTTTCTCAGTTTAATTAACGTTCTTAACACTCTCTTCTTTTTATATTATTATTATTTTTCTTTTTTTTTCTGAGAGAAGAGCGTTTTGATTAATTGATTTCTTAAGATTACAGTTAAATATAATTGGTGCCTTTTGAGTTTTTTTAATTTCAAGTAAGTAAGTGATTAATGTAATTCTAAGCCTCAAAACATTTTTTTAAATATTTTTTACTTTAATTAAATAACCAAATTAATTATTATTTTTTAATTGTAGCTAAAATTACACTACTACTTATTAAAAAAACACTACATAAAAAAAAAATTAAGTCATAAGAATATAATATGTATTTGTTTGTTTTTTTAATTATTCAAAAAGTAAACATTTCTTTAACTCAAATAGCCGTCAGCTTTTGTATAATATCAATGGAAAAGCAAATATTTAACTTTCACTGTTTTAGAATGAAATATTAATAGACTTAAATAGTTTTCATTTAAAAGATTTTTTTTTTCATATTTTCCTCCAAAACTGAAATTTTTATGTTTATGTTGCCTATTAAAATATTAAATGTTGTAGCATTTTTCTCACGAGAAGAGTTTTAGCATTTCATTCCTAGAAGAGATGAATGTATGCTATTTGACAAACCCATAACTCAAATTCGACAGCAGACGAGATTTATTGTGGATAGTTTTATTACATGTAATTAGTGTTTCGTACTAATGAGGAAAACCTGTCACTCAAATGTGATAGCAGATATTCGGTATCATGTATAAGGAGACTCATGAAATTAGCGAATGTCTCTGCGACCTTTACAGATCGAAACCTACAAATTGAATATGAACTATACCATGAGTTGTTCCATCGTGATTGGTGATAGACCAAAAGCTAAGAAATGTCTACTACAATGAGAAATGAGAGAAGCTGACGCCCCCCACCCTCTTGAGAAATTGTCTTAAAGGAAATTTTTTTGGTGAAGCTGACAGAGAGTTCTATGTCGAGTTCACAAGAAGTATTGTTTTTTCCTCTGAAGTGACTGACTAAGAGTTTGATTAGGACGGAGTTTTGCACCTGTTTTCAAAGTAGTTCTCATGTAGTTTCGTGAATTACGATGTGTTATAGTTTAGTTGGGTCTACCGCAGACCAGCTGTTTAGATTTGTCGTACTCAAGAACTCTGAAAACTTGGAGTGAACTGCACTTGTGAATCAAATTATCTTTAATTTTAATTTTTTTGTAAATAGAGTTCTGTACATATATATATATACAGAACTCTATTAGAACTCTAGATTATATTATATATATATACATACATATATATATATATATATATATATATATATATATATATATATATATATATATATATATATATATATATATATATATATATATATATATATATATATATATATATATAATGCCATGAACTTCATAGTAGATTTCTTCTTGAGGCCGTCATAAGTCTAGCTTAAGCCGAGACATTACAGTGTATTGAACTAATTTTCAGAATATTATTATTATTAGGAGCAGGTTATTATTATTATTTTTTTTTTACATTTTAAAATTTATGTCACGTTTTTTTTTTTTTTTTTCTTCTACTTTTTATAAGATTTTGCATTTAATTATGATACGTGTAGTTGACATATGCCTTTGGAAAAACAATTATCTATATTTGAGTTGAAATATAAAATTTCTTCATAATGAATTCCAAATATCTCAAAAAGTCATCCAGAAAGAGGAATTAACTCCATGGAAGAAATAATGTACGATAGAAATGTCTTCTATCAATTATCAATTCAGCCGAATTCATTATACATTCTGTGCTTTGATAACAGAAGGCATAATGTGCTTTGTTTAAAAACTTTGTTATTTATTTTTTTTTAACATTTTACAATTTATATCACAAGCCTTTCCTTTCCATTTTATGAAATTTTGCATTTAATTATTATATATAGTTATTGTATGTCTTAGTAAAAAAATATTTTTATCCATAATAAATATAAAAGAGCTTCATAATAAATTCAAAATGTCTCAGCAAATCCTCAAAGAAAGTGAAATTGAAGAAATAAAATACGAAAGAAATGTCAACTACGAAACATAATTTATTTCTTTATTGTCTGCATTTAAATTGACTGCAACAAATTATAGTTGCTTTTCGGGAATAATTTAAAGAAAATATAAATAAGTCAATCAAGACCTTTATGCATGCACATCAAAGCTCAAAAAGACAAAAAAAAAAGAATTATATTAAAGAATTACACAAAATCCAAGATTCAGCAGCTAAAATTTAATCAAAAAATGTTTGCAATCGGGGAAAATATTTTTAAAAAATACTTCCTTATGCAATCTTGTCTTTGGTCCATCCTTTTGGTCCATCCACTGGCATTGCTCATCACAATCTGCCAGACACACAAATGTATGCAAGGCATTCCGGCGACGGCTGAGCGTCAAAACTCAGGAATAAAGACGGAGAGTACGGTGCGAGATCTTGGCTGACAGGCATATATTTAAAACTCTGCCCTTCATAGCCGATGAAGACGCTAGGGGCGGGAAAATACTTTGGCGCCTTTCGACACCCACCCCCCAATTCTTTCCCCCTCCCTCTCCCTCCAACAACTGGAATTTTGATTAGCCCAGCATCTCAGAGACCCCATCTTGCGCCTTCGATAAATGAATGTAAATGAAATCTGATTTTAAACTGTCAGCGACACGAGTTTGGATGGAATGTTACATGCAGAGAGCGTGTCGCCTTCTTTTTCTTCTTCTTTGCATCTTCATTTTTCCCTGTTCTGCATATAAAAGGAAAACAAACGAAAAGGCTCCATTGGAGACAGAATGTTAATATAAGATCTCTCTCTGTCTGTCTATCTCCTTTTAAATGAGGAGATGGGCCTGACTTGAAAGGAAGTATGCTTTCCAACGTTCCACTGTGCACTCGTGTATAAAATGACTCTAATAGAGATTTGATAATAGGAATCTTCTGACATCTGCGGGGCAGAATTGCATATCATTATCTGTTCACTCCATCTGTAATAGCAAGTCTTTGAATTGGGAACAGAACAAAGAGACTGAAATAAATAAAAAAGAATAAAAGGAAATGAATTAAAAGAGATGAATTCGAAGGAAATTCCTCTGATTACTTTCTTTCAGAGTAAGAGAAGTGATTAGAGATCTAGTACTTGTCCAATTTATTCTTTATTCCCTTGTCCGTCTGAACGACTCTTAAAATTAACAGTCAAATAATGGTGACATAAAAGTTTGCAAAAGGGCTTTATATTACTCTTTTCTTTGAAGTAGCTGAAAGATTCAGTTGGTATTTGAATTGTATTGTTATGGATATTTTCTCAAGTTTCGAAATAACGTATGTTGAGCTAATTCAAATCAGTTAATCACTAGTTCTTTTGAAAATAAGATAAATGTTCTTATGAGATTTATGTTTTGTGACGTAATATCAATCAAGCTTTATAAAATACAATGCATTGAAATTGCTAAAGCATCATTTCACACTACATTATAATTGATAAAATTCCCGTTATTGTGAACTTGACAATTAACATATAAACTAATGCATATGAATATATGTGTCTGAGGAGTTAAGAATTCCTATCATAAACATTTATAATATTACATTGAAAGAAAAGCATTCATTTGATTCACATAGCACAGAAAAGAATTATTAAGCATAAATTATATATTTATCAGCATATAATAAATCTATAAAATGGAGTTTCTGTATCACTTATTCGAAACATATGAAAGCTATTTAACATTTCAGCACTAAAATTAATGTTAATAACTTTTTAATTTTAATTTATTTATGAGTATCAATAAAACGATGTATAAAGAATTTAAAGAAAATATAAAATGTTTTTATGTATTTCGTAAAAGAGGTTTTCAAAATTATCATCAGCATACTGTATTTATAATTTTTTGCAATTACAATTTATTTTAATGATTTATATATATGATTATTATGCAAATTAGTTTGTGACGTAAAATTTTATTTTAATGTATTTTTGTATTATTAAAACATGATTTCCTTCTAATTTAGCAGCAATTTAATTTCACAAAATCATTTTTTTAAATTTTTAAATATTTAATTTTAAAATCCTTTATGCATCATTTTTTATATTCATAAATAAATTAAATTTAAACAGTTATTAAAATTGATTTTAGAGCTGAAGATTTTAAGTAGCATTCAGATGTTTCGAATAAGTGATACAGAAATTCCATTTTACAGTCTTATTATAGCTCTGATAAATATTTAATTTATGCTTGCTAATTCTTTACTGTCCTATAAGAATCTAATGAATATGCTATGCTCTTCAATGTAATAATAGAAATGCTTATGATACAACTCCTCAGGCACATATTTTCATATACATTAGTTTATATGTTAATCGTCTAGTTCCCAATAATGAGAATTTTATCATTTATTATGTAGCGTGAAATGATGATTTCGGAATTTCACTGCATTGTGTTTTATAAAGCTTTAATGATATTACATCATAAAACATAAATATCATAAGAAAATAATTACCTTAACAATTTTCATAGGAACTAGTGATTAACTGATTTGAATTAACTCAATAGAAATTATTTCGAAACTTGAGAAAATATCCATAATACAATTCAAATACCACCGAATCTTTCAGCTATTTCAAAGAAAAGAGTAATATAGAGTGCTTGTGCAAACTTTTATATCACCATTATTTGACTGTTAATTTTAAGAGTCGTTTAGACGGATAAAGGATTAAAGAGTAAATGGGACAAGTACTAGATCTCTAATCGCTTTCTCTTTACTCTGCGAAGAAAGTAATCAGAGGAATTTCCTTCGAATTCTTTTTTATTTCATTTCCTTTTTTATTTATTTCAATCTCTTTGTTCAGTTCCAATTCAAAAGGCTCGCTATTAAAGACAAAGTGAAAAAAGATAATGATATGCAATTCAGTCCCGCAGATGTGAGAAGATTCCTATTATCAAATCGCTATTATACACGAGTGCACGAGTGGAACGTTGGATCGCATACTTCTTTCAAAGCCAGGCCCATCTCCTCATTTAAAAGGAGATAGATAGACACAGAGAGAGATCTTATATTCCTATTCTGTTCTCAAATGGAGCCTTTTCGTTTGTTTTCCTTTTATATGCAGAACAGGGGAAAAGGAAGAAGATGCAAAGAAGAAGAAGAAGTCGACACACACTCTGCTTGTAACATGCCATCCAAACTCGTGTCGCTGACAGTTTAAAATCAGATTCCATTTACATTCATTTATCGAAGGCGCAAGATGGGATCTCTGAGATGGTGGGCTAATCAAAATTCCAGTTGTTGGAGGGAGGGGAGAGTTATGGAAAGAATGGGGTGTGGGTGGGTCGAAAGGCGCCAAAATATTTCTCCACCCCCTAGCGTCTTCATCGGCTATGAAGGGCAGAGTTTTAAATATATCCTGTCAGCCAAGATCTCGCTCCGTTCTCTCCGATGTTTATTCCTGAGTTTTTGACGCTCAGACGTCGTGCTGGAATGCCTTGCATACATTTATGTGTCTGGCAGATTGTGATGAGGAATGCCAGATGTAGGAAGGATGGTCGAAAAACAACAATGCAAGAAGAAGCATTTTTTAAAAAATATTTTCCCCGATTGGATACATTTTTTTGATTAACTTTTAGCTGTTGAATCTCGGATTTTGTGTGATTCTTTTTAATATTTCGTGTATTTCTTCTTTTTTTTTTTTTGTCTTTAAGCTTTGACATGCAAGCATAAAGATCTTCATTGATTTATTTATATTTTCTTTAAACTATAATTTGTTGCACTCAATTTAAATGCAGACAATGAGAAAACATTATGTTTCATAGTTGACATTTCTTTCGTGTATTATTTCTTTTTAATGGAATTAATTTCTCTCTTTTACTTGAGTTGAAATTTTTCTCTAATGTATTTTTATGTTATTAAAACGTTATTTTCATCAACTTTTGCAGCAATTTAATTTAACAAATAATTCTATAGAATTTTTAAATATTTTTTTTTTTTTTTGTTTTGTTAAAGACATTATTATATTAGGCATAGCGATTTATAAAAATATAGTTAATACATTTGCATTTAAAATTATTGTATGAAGTCACTGTAAAAGCAATAGTAACAATAATAATTGTATAAAATAGCTGTAACAATCATAGTAATCGTATAATATAACTGCAATAATATTAACAATTATAGTAATTGTACAAAATAACTTAACAACAGTAATAATAACAATTATAGTAATTGGTTATAAAAACTGTAACAGTAATGCTAACAACTATAGTAATTGTCTAAAACAACTGTAAATAAATAATAACTTTTAACTATAATTATATAAAATAACCGTAACAATTATAATAATCGTATAAAATTACTGAAACAATAATAGTAACAATTATAGTAGTTGTATGTATTAACTGTAACAGTAATAACAGCAATTATTTGCATAAAATAACTGTAACTATAATAGTAACAATTACAATAATTTTATGAAATAACTGTTACAACAACTGTAAAAAAAGTTATAGTAAATGTATAAAAAAAAACTGTAACTATAATATTAACTGTATAAAATAACTGTAACAGTAATAATAACAATTATGGTTTTGTATATAATAACTATAAAAGTAGTAATAGCAATTATAGTAAATGTATAAAATAACTGTAAATAACTAGTAACAACTTATAACTGCTAACTGTAATTGTATAAAAAATATTTATTTATTTATTTATTTTGAATGTTCTTTCAAGTATTTTTGCAACTACAGTTTTCATTAGTCTTTTTGTTCATAACTCATATGGTAAAAATTGAGTGCTGCCTGTTTTATTTTCCAGAATTTTTCTATATTTGTACTCTGTTCACGATATTATACAATTACTACTATTATTGTAATTGTATAAAATATCCGTAAAAATAACAGTAACAATTACAATAATTGTATCAAATAACCGTAACAATAATAGTAACACTTATAGTAATTGTACAAAATAACTGTAAATAACTAATAATTGCTACTCGTAATTGTATAAAAATATTTATTGATTTTTATATTTTTTCTAGTATTTTTGCAACTACAGTTTTTCACTAGTGTGATATTCATTACTGATGAGGTTGTGATAAAATGCTTTTTTTTTCTTCCAGGATTTTTCTATTTTTGTACTCTGTTCACGATATTACCGAGGTTTAGATGGAGATCACCATGGCATTCAAGGACGCTGTGATTAAGCCTCATTTGTTTAATGAGCTTCTCTTGAACGTGTTGAATTATACATGTATAGTCACTTCGACTGGTGCATTCCTTGGAAAACAATACACCGTACAAGAGATGTATAGTATTTGACTGTAAATAATGGAAGTATATAGACGTTTAAAGAAGTTTATTTATACCGTGTATTATGTTTCTGTAGTCTATAGGTGTTTCAAACAATTATTAAATTGTTATTATTTTTAAATTGTCTGCCTTGTTATTTCTTTTTATATTGATTCATAAAAGAAAAGTCTTTAAATTAACATACACAATACTGCCATACTTATACACAATGCCATACAATACACAATTGGCATACACATACACAATGAAGTATTTACTGTGTATTGTCTTGGTTATAATTTGAGATATATTTAATTTCGTTATGGTTCAATCTACAAAGCATCATAACATTCAGAAATTCATAAACAATTTTAATGACAAATATGCTATTTATCTAGAATGCTATTTTTATTTCAATAAATATTTAGAGAAGATTATTTCTAAATCTAACTAATAATAAAATTAAGATAAATAATTATTCTAGAGGAAATGTGTTCTTCAAATTTGACGAGTTTAACCATACATAATAATATTAACATTGAAAAGAATACAAAAACGTTCATATTTAGAATATGTTTTCTGAATATATTTCTTCTACCAATTATTTTCTATTGTTCATAGATAGTACATAGAAATACAAAAAAAAAGAACTTTTGAATTACCATACTGAGTGAAAGAAAGCAGATAATCATGGTAAAACAAAAGTATACTATAGATCAGGGGTGGCCAACCCAAATGATCTAGTGGTCCACTTTGGAAATGCATTATAACTTCGCTAAGTTATAATGCATTAAAATTACACATATAAAATTATATATCCCCAAATTAGATTTAGACCCTCTATAGACATTTTTGGAGTGAAAGATTGAAGCAGAATAAGTTATTATTATTGTGTTTACTATTATTCTTACATATAAACATAGATAATTATAATACTAATGATACTAAACGGACGCTGCAAAAAAATGTATATTTAAGACTAAAAATGAAATATAAAAAATATATAAGCGAAAAAAAAAAAACATTAAAAATATTTATTTTACTAGTGAGATATTTGTTTCTCCACTTTTTCTCTTAGCTTTTATAAATCGATCTCCATTTGGGTGTTTGCACATCGTAATGGGTGTTACAGGTTAGCGGCCATTATGTTTGAGCATGCTTCGTGTTTGGTCAATTTCATTTTTGAAAAAAAAAACGATTCTCAGGTATAAGTTGAACCAAAACGATAACAACTTTCACTGAGAGTCTAGCTTGCTCTGCTATCAGCAGTCAACCGTGCATATCAAGGGATGGTCACTGCGGTCACTTAAAGTGAAATGTAGACCTTGTTATATTAGATGTTCCAAGATGAGTTCTCAGAATATAATTTAATTATTCTTCGAATTTATAACTGTAAACTCATAAATAAAGCAGGCAATATCTGTCATATAGTCGCAAAAATATTATTTTTAAAATCAAAGTTAATTTTTTTTCCTATAATTTCGACAGTTAATTTTTGCATATATGAATGCACATATAATGTATTTGTTGAATACATTGGTTTTCTCTACTTTGGCCATTATAAACTAAATATATTTTGTAAAAGTATGATAAATCTCACGTGTCGGGAAAATATTCAATGCGGGCAGCTGGTTTTTCTCCCTACCATATATCCTTTAAAAATTGTAATCCTTTCAAATAAGAATAGATAACAAGGACTGAAAGTATTTACAACCTAAACTTGAAAATTTTATAACCGCCTTAAAATAATTTAAGAAAAATCTAACTTTTTTCGACTTCGCTATTTTGATATACGAACTGTTAAATATAATACTTGGTATCCGACCATGGCACAATTTATATTCTGGAGCTTAATTAAATGTTTGCTTATACTAATTACAGTGTATACTATTCCAACACAGTTTACAGTTTAAACACTCTGATTTGATTCAAACAGACATCAATCGTTATCGTCTATACTGAATTGACGTTAGAAACTTCAGGAATATCTGAATCCTATTTAATATCCAGATTAGAAACCTCAATAGCTTCTAAATCAGAAATCCAGGCATTTTCCAGAATGCAACATTTTAATACGATGAAGTTATAGTGTATATTACTAAAAATATGTATTTATGAAATATTTTTGCTTTATTTTGACCTTCAATTATTTTACAGATTTACCAAATAAAAATTTTTTTTTTGCTTTAGAGAAATTAATTGAGAAAAAAATCATTCTGAGTAATTAACGTCTTTCTTTATTTATGAAACTTTATGGGTATAATAAAACTTACTAAATAACAAAAGAATCATCTTGTTAATATGAACATTGAACAAAATTTTAAACTATGTGTTAAAAAAAATATTAATCACATGAGAAACTTCTAGGAATAGCATCACAAATCTTATTGCAAAAGACGAGCAATCTGAAAAAAAAAGCTAAATAATGGTCATATTAAATTCAAAAATACAGTTAATGTGTCATATTTGATAAAGAAAATGTCTTTGATAATGACGAAGACACGGATTATTAACAGTTAGTTAACTTTAGTACCAGACATATTTTGGAAAGAGCCATAAAGATAGATTTGACATGTTATATTTTGATTTAACATTGATTTTCACATTTTAATTGCCAAATTTTATTTAAAATTTCTTTGTTACATCTTAGGATTATGGAAAAAATTATAACTTTTGATTCAAATCTGTAGAATACAAAATCTCACATTTCAATAAGAATATTATTTTATTAAAGGAGCTATTATTAAATGAGAAAAGAAATCCACCCGCAATATCTTCTCCTTCCCACAACATTATCTTCCCATAAAATTCCATTTTTTTTTTCAATAAATGTTTTTAGTTTCAATTTTGAGTAAACGAAAGGGTTCTTTTAATGGGAATTCTAATTTTTATAATTAAATTTATGAATTTTCCTTGTCACTTTATAGATTTTAAAGTTACACAATTTCAATTACAAGCAACGACTGCTGGCTTTTGCCTTGAACTCAATAACATTTAACTGGGAGGTGTAAAATTTTGAATACAGAGACAGTATTTGTTCATAAAGGATAAGGGAAATATATCAACACAAATAAAAATAGGCCACATACAGTATGGAATTAAATAATAACAAAAAATAAAAAGCCTTTATCGAAAAAGTAGCACTGATACAAATGTCTGTCTGCCCAAGTAGAAGAAAACAAACATAAGTATCTTAGTAAATAATATTACTACCGCTATTACACCACACCACATCACTGTGCCTAGAGCTTAGTTGCCCCTTTATTATTTGGGAAGGATGTGGGTGAAAAGAAGTCTAATTGGGTTCTGTTACGCTCTACGGTCATACGAGACCGGGACTTACGGCTTAATGTGGATTCCGGATCACTACAAACCGCCGGGATTCGAACCCGAAACCTGTGCTACAGAGCGCTAGCCACTCGGTCATCAGGCCCTTGGTAAAGGATATAACTTCTCTTAATTACAATAGTTGATTCGTAGCGTCTCTGCATATTGATTGATACAAATGTCTATCTGCCCAAAAAAAAAACAACAGATGTCTCTAAGTAAGGGATACTTTAAGTAAGGGACTTTAATTAATTACTAAGTAAGGGACTTTAATTAATTACAATAGTTGATTCGTAACGTCTCTGCATATTGATTGATACAAATGTCTATCTGCCCAAAAACAACAACAGATGTCTCAAAGTAAGGGATACGACATTCCTTAATTACAGTAGTTGCTTTGTAATGCCTCTGCATATTGATTGATGCAAATTTCTGTCTGCCAAGTAGAAGATCAACAAACATAAGTCCCTTTGTAAGTGATATGACTTCCTTAAACGTAATAGTTGATTCGTACCATCTCTGCATATATTCAACAGAAACATCTCTGCAGATTATCCAACATTTTTGAGGTAAAGATGCTCGTTCCTTTGTGAGCATCTGTTTAGTTATGGGATATTTTTACAATGGAAACAAGGCGTCTCCTCAAACCTAACATTGTATAGGAATACAGTAAAAGAAAAACTTAGTTAAAAATAAGAATAAAAAAAGAAAGAGAAAACTAAATTTTACCTTGAGTTTTGTATAGTTATTTCATTACTGATTTGAGTGCTAAATATAAATTAATACATCATAAATAAAAGATTGATCCCATATATGTTCTATTGGACGCCAATGTTCATCTCCTCTGAGGATAAATTTTCAACTACATTAATATTAAAATTTAAAAAGGTAAATAAATAAATTTATCTGAATAAATTTATCAACTGACCAAAGGGCTGGAAAATTTTAAAGTAATATTGAAATAACTACTATAATAACTATCTTTATTTCCAAATTGAAGTTGAAATTTCAAATCTGTAACAATAGCGTTTGCAAAACTCTGGCCTTTGAGCCTGAATTGCAGAAGACCTCATAACAAACCGAAAGGCACAAAGCCACGAATTTCATGTCATCATCAACTATTATTTTATTCCTGCATGCGATTATAAATGACAAAAATGAATTAATGATCAAACAACAAAGAGCTGACTTGCATGTACAATGCTGAGGGCGCATGTGAATCATGTGTCCTTTTTATATGTAAATCTGTCGCAGCAAATTCCATTTTAAGTCCCCATCTCTGATTAGAAATATGAGAATTATATATAATAGAATACTCTAGTAGATAAATTAAATGAAATATTAATTGCACTCTTGTTAATAATTATTTATCATTTTATCTCAGTTAAATTTAACATGGTGTTTCGCACAAAATAGACATATCAGGAATAAATCAATGTATAATACAGTATCCCCCTTGTTATATAGCGCGATAAGATATTTTATACTTCATTTCTTAGCTCCCCCCCCCCACATCATCCAGATTTGCTTAAGATATGCAAGAGGTTACTGTAAATATAAATCTATGCTTCTAAATAAATGAATTGTGAACACTTAAAGTTTAGATTGGCTTATATTGAATCCATTGTGTTAGTTGTTGCAAATTTTATACCTTCATTTAAACCCATATGTATTTTTTTTTTACACACATAATTACTTGCTATGATCTATTCTGATGTAAAAGTTATCTGGCTCTCTATCGCAATAAAAGTATGAAACTCTTAAAATGAAAACAAAATTTGAAAATCTATACTTTCACACATAGCAGAATTTAAAAGAATTGAAATATTTTATATGCAAAACACGCAAAATTGACAATATATAGCTGCTTAATTCATTAAGCTACATTCATTTGTTTTACGGGTGCAACACAATTTTTTTTTTTTTATATATTTAAATCAAATGATTTGATAGGAATTTATTTAATTTTTTTAATTTATTATATGTATTTTTCTATTGAAAAACTTATTTTTAATTTATTATTGTATTCTGATTACTTTATTTAAATAACTGTTCACAATTTCTTTTATCCTGGATAAATAGGTATGGCAAAGCTTTAAACATAAAAACCTGAAACAAATATAGCATTTATGAATGTTACCTAATTTTCTCCTTCATTTCATATAATTTGCTTGAAATTTATTAAAATAAAATATGTATATTTTCAAATAATTGAAAATACGCCTTTCAAAAGAAAAAATATAAAATAATAAATTAAAATAAAATTTTTAATACTCTTTCTTTCAATGCATACATGGTTGAAAATTATTTATTTGAATACAATCATGGAAAATATTTTCAGTTACTTTCTTAGATTGGACTACATTGGTTAGTTCTGAATATAGAATATTTGTCTCTATATTGTTAATAACTATTATGTTGCATTTCTTATAATTTATTTTGTAATAAATAAAGGAAAACATTATTTATTTTGCGCTTTTACACAAGTAACACAGTAGAGTAAAATACTCATCAAGTATATTCTTTTAAGCATATAAATAAATCCTTTATCTATTAATATTTTTCAAAAACATTCATGCAAGTATAGTATTATTGATACACCAGTATGATTTATTTAAGGTTTAAAAATAGAAATCTTGAATATTCTAAATCACTTTGAAAGAATGGTTTGATATATTGGATGTGATTCAAAAATGAATTTTCAAGTATGATGTATCATTGGCGTATAAAATTCAAAACCAATTTTAAATACTATCTCACTTTATCTCTTAAAATAAATATGAAACCTAAAATTTCAATGGTATATTTACTTTGTTTGTTTGATTTTTTGTTCATAATGTAAGTGTATTTGCATTTTATTTTTATTGAATAATTGCTTTCAATTTTCCGTTTCTATTAATTAAAAAAACATCTTGAGAAATTTCAACTTAAATATGATAAATTATATTATTATTAAACAGATGATATTAAAATTAAACAGGTCATAACTTCAAATTCAGCAAATCATGTAAATCATATATTTTATAAAAATAATTTAACACATATTTTAATTCTACCACAAGTCTATTAATAACTTATTTCATAATTAGTGGGCAGAATATTAGAGAAATAAAGTTTCAAAACAACTTGTAATAAACGTTTAATGTTGGCACAGATTGAACGCTTATAAATATTGTGAGTTGTAAATTAAAAGTTTTCTTAAAATAAACTAAGAAAGTAATCAATTCCACTAAAATTAATAAGATCATAACTTCAATTTCAGTGAATCGTGAAATCATATTTTATAAGAAGAATTCACGACCCTTTTTTTATTCTGCCATTAACTTTTTAATAATTTATTTTAAAATTAGTCGTGTAAATTATTAAAATAAATAAAAATTATTTCTTAAAATGAACTTAAAAAGTAATAAATTATATTAAGATTAATAAGATTATAGCTTCAATTTCAGTAAATCATATATTTATAAGAATAATTTAACACATATTTTTATTCTTCCATAAGTATTTTGATAATCTATTTTAAAATTAGTGGTGTAAAATATTAAAATAAATAAAAGCAATAATCTTTTAAAGTTGATCGTGACATCCTTTAAATTATAAGCTTTCTTAAACGAACTAAGAAACTGATCAATTCCATTACAATGAACAAGATCATAACTTCGATTTCAAATTAATTAATCATAAACTGCAATTTTTCGGCATGGATATCAAATTAATTCACTTTCCGGAAAACTATGAACCTGAAAGTGAACAAGATTCGTCTTTTTATCCACGACCGTAACCTATCCCCGTCTCGAGGAAAGTTTCTTATTTTGTGCGTAATTGACTCGAGAAATCTGAAAATCTCTGAACTTGAAATAAACTGTAATTGTGAATCAAATTATCTTTAATTTTCATTTTCTGTAAATAGAGTTCTGTATATATATATATATATATATATATAAAACATGTAAATCAAAATAAAAGTATTCCCAAGAATCTGAAAGTAGATTTCTCCTGGAAGATGTTATAAGTCTAATATAGGCCGAGATATTACCATCTATTATGGAACTAATTTTTAGAATATCATTATCAATTCAGCAGAATTCATTATACCTTCTGAGTTTCGGTAAACAAACAGATTAAATATATTTACACTGTAGAATTTATTAAAAAAAAAAAATTTATTTCTTTTTAAATAAAATTGAGCAATTAATTATTATATTTGAAGTTATTATATGTCATTGTAAAAAAAAAATATCCATATCCAGAAAAATATAAAATTGATTCATGAGGAATTCAAAATGTCTCACAAAATCCTTCAAAAAAGAGAAATGAATTCCATCATAGAAATAATACACGAAAGAAATGTCAACTATGAAACAAAATGTTTTTCTTTATTGTCTGCATTTAAATTGAGTGCAACAAATTATAGTTGCCTTTCAAGAATAATTTAAACAAAATATAAATAAATCAATGAAGATCTTTATGCGTTCATGTCAAAACTTAAAATGAAAAAAAAAAAAAACGACGACATGAAATATTAAAAAATTACACAAAATTCAAGATTCAACAGCTAAAATTTAATCAAAAATGTATCCAATCGTGAAAAATATTTAAAAAGCATGCATTCTTATTTCTCATCCATCCTTCCTACATCTGGCATTCCTCATCACAATCTGCCAGACACGCAAATACATACAAGGCATTTCGGCTGAATGACAAGAACTCAGGAATAAACATCGGAGAGAACGGAGCGAGGACTTGGCTGACAGGCATATATTTAAAACTCTGCCCTTCATAGCCGATGAAGACGCTAGGGGCGGGAAAATACTTTGGCGCCTCTCACTCACCCCCCATTCTTCTCATCACCACCCCTCCCAACTTTCAACAACTGGAATTTTTGATTAGCCCACAATCTTGCGCCTTCGATAAATGAATGCAAATGAAATCTGATTTTAAACTGTCAACGACACGAGTTTGAATGGCATGTTACAAGCAGAGTGCGTGTCGACTTCTTCTTCTTCTTTGCATCTTCTTCATTTCCCTATTCTGCATATAAAAGGAAAACAAACAAAAAAGGCTCCATTAGAACGCGAATATAAGATCTATCTCTCTATATATCTATTAAAATGAGGAGATGGGCCTGGCTTGAAAGGAAGTATGCTTTCCAACCTTCGAACTGTGCACTCGTGTATAAAATGACTCTAATAGCGATTTGATAATAGGAATCTTCTCACATATGCGGGACTGAATTGCATATCATTATCTGTTCACTCTGTCTTTAATAGCATTTCTTTGAATTGAAACTGAACAAAGAGACTGAAATAAAAAAAAAAGAATAAAAATGAAATAAGAAAACGTTGAATTCGAAGGAAATTCCTCTGATTACTTTCTTCGCAGAGTAAAGAGAAGCGATTAGAGATCTAGTACTTGTCCAATTTATTCCTTAATCCTTTGTCCGTCTGAACGGCTCTTAAAATTAACAGTCAAATATTGGTGATATAATTGTTACTCCGCGTCCGTGGCTTACTATCAAGTTCACGCGTCCCCTGGTAATACAAAGTGAGTAACGTCTGTGCAGCGTTTGCCTTAAGGCATCAAGACTAAGCTGTCTAAGTGTTTGCCAGCTGCATTAGAAAGAAAAAAAATATTGTGATATAAAAGTTTACAGAAGCGTTCTATGTTACTCTTTTCTTTGAAGTAGCTGAAAAGATTCAGTGAGTGGTATTTGAATTGCATTGTTATGGATATTTTCTCAAGTTACGAAATAATTTCTATTGAGTTAATTCAAATCAGTTAATCACTAGCGCTCTTTAAAATGGTTAAGGTAATTATGTTCTTGTGAGTTTTATGTTCTATGGTGTAATATCAATAAAGCTTTATAAAATACAATGCAGTGAAATTGCTAAATCTTCGTTTCACACTGCATTGCAATTGATAAAATTCCCATTATTGTGTGAACTTGGCAATTAACATATAAACTAATCTATATGAATATCTGTGGAATTAAGAACTTCTATCATAAACATTTCTATTAATACAGTGAAAAAGCAGAGATTATTTATTGGATTCACAAAGTATAGAAAAGAATTAGCAAACATAAATTTAATATTTATCAGCGGTGTAATAAGACTATAAAATGAAATTTCAGTATAACTTATTCGAAACATATGAATGCCAGTTAACGCCTTCAGCACAAAAATTTGTGTTAATAACTTTTTAACTTTAATTTATTTATGAATATCAAAAAAAAAAATAATAATAAAAATAAAACGATGCATAAAAATTAAAGAAACATGTTTTTATATTTTACGTTCGTGAAGTTTTCAAAATTATCCTCACCATACTGTGTTTTATACATTTATTTTTTGCAATATAATTTATACCAATTTCTTTCTTTGTACTATTATTGATTATCATGCAAATTAGCTCATGACCTAAATTGAAGTTTTATTTTAATGTACTTTTATGCTATTAAAATATTATTTGCTTATACTTTTGCAAAAATTTAATTTAGCAAATAAATTTATACAAATTTTAAATATTTTTTTAATTTTATTTTGTTAAACACGTTATTATATTAGGCATATCGTTATGGAACAAATATAGTTGAATGACCTGTATTTAACTTAAATGTATAAATTAACTGTTGCAATAATATAAACAATCATAGTAATTGTATAATATAACTGTAACAACTATAGTAACACTTATAGTTTTGCATAATATATCTGTAACAATACTAATTATAGTAATTGTATAACATAACGGTAGCATTAATAATAACTAATAACAATTATAGTAATTGTATAAAACACCTGTAATAGTAATGGTAACACTTATAGTAATTGCATAAAATAATTGTAGCAATAATAATAACAATTATAGTGACTGCATAAAATAACTGTAAGAATTATAGAAATTATCTAAAATAACTGCAAATAACTAACTAATAACTGTTAACTGTAATTATATAAAAAATATTTTTAGTTTTTACTTATTTTGAATGTTCTTTCAATTATTTTTGCAACTACATTTTCACTAGTTTGATATTCATTACTGATAATAAAATGCTTTCTTTTCCTTCCAGGATTTTTCTATTTTTGTAGTCTGTTCACGATATTATCGAGGTTTAGATGGAGATCACCATGGCATTCAAGGACGCTGTGATTAAGCCTCATTTGTTTAATGAGCTTCTCTTGAACGTGTTGAATTATACGTGTATAGTCACTTCGACTGGTGCATTCCTTGGAAAACAATACACCGTACAAGAGATGTATAGTATGCAATTGTAAATATGGAAGTATATAGACGTTTAAAAGAAGTTCATTTATACCGTGTAGTATGTTTCTATAGTCTATAGATGTTTCAAACAATTATTAAATTGTTATTATTTTTAAATGGTCTGCGTCGTTATTTCTTGTTACACTGATACAAACAAGAAAAGTCATTAAATTAACATACACAATACGTCCATACTTATAAACAATGGAATACAATACACAATTGGCATACACATACACAGTGAAGTATTTACTGTGCATTGTCTTGATTATAATTTGAGATATATTTCATTTCGTTATGGTTCAATCTATAAAGTATTATAATATTCAGAAATTCACAAAAAAAACTTAATGATAAATATGATATTTTTCTAGAATGATATTTTTATTTTAATAATTATTTGGAGAACATTATTTCTAAAGCTAACTAATAATATAAATAAGATAAGTCATTACTCCAGAGGAAATGTATTCTTCAAATTTGACAAGTTAAACTATATATAATAATATTAACATTGAAAATAATATAAGAGTGCTCAGATTCGAAATATGTTACTGAATATATTTCTTCTACCAATTATTTCCTATTGTTCATAGGTTGTACATAGAAATATAAAAAAAGAGAACTTTTGAATTACCATACTGAGTGAAATAAAGCAGATAATCATGGTAAACAAAAGTATACTATAGATCAGGGGTGGCCAACCCAAATGATCTAGCGGGCCGCTTTTTGGAAATGCATCTAACTTAGCGTGCCGCATATAAAATTATATATCTCCCTTTTATATTTAGACCAACTATAGACATTTTTGGAGTGAAAATTTTGAAACATAATGAGTTATTATTTTTGTGTTTACTATTAAACTTGCATGTAAACATAGATAATATAATTATAATGATAATAAACGCAAGGTGTAATGAAATATATAACACCAAAAATGAAATAAAAAAAATATATAAATATAAACAAATAAAAAGATGAAATCATTGAAAAATATTTATTTTACCAGCGTGATATTTGTTTCTCCACTCTTTCACTTAGCTTTTGCAAATCGATCTCTATTTGGGTATTTGCACATCGTAATGGATGTTGCAGGTTAGCGTTTGTTACGTTTGAGTGTGTTTCTTATTTTCTCAATTTCATTTTAGAAAAAAAAACGATTCGCAGGTGTAATTTGAACGAAAGTGCTAACAACTTGGATTAAGAGACTGGTTTGCTCTGCTATCAACAATCAACTGTGCGTGTCTAAGTATGGTCACTGCATGACTGAAGCCACTAGAACCAGTTATATTAGATGTTCCTAGGTGCGCACTCGTCATGAGTTCACGGAATTTAATTTGATTATTCTGCGAACTCATAACTGAAAACTCATAAATAAAAGGGGCAATATCTGTCATATAGTCTCAAGAATATTATTTTAAAATCAAAGTTAATTTTTTTCTCATAATTTCGATAATCATTTTTTAATATATGGATGCGCACATAATGTATTTTTGAATACATTGTTTTTCACTACTTTGGCCGTTATAAAATAAATATATTTTGTAAAAGTGTGCTAAATCTCACGGGCCGGGAAAATATTCAATTCCGCTGGTTGGCCATCCCTGCCATAGATTCATTAAAAAGTATTATAATCCTTTCAAATAAGCCGAAATAACAAGAAATGAAAGTATTTACACCTAAACTTGAAAATTTTATAACCACATAACAAGATTTTAAGAAAAAAACAACGTTTTTTTAGTTTTCGACATCACTATTTGGATATACGAACTGCTAACTGGTATCCAACCGTGGTATGATTTATATTCTGAAGCTTAATTAAATGTTTGTTGTATACTAATTACAATGTATACTATTCCAACACAGTTTAGAGTTTAAAACACTCTGATTTGATTCAAACAGACATCAATCGTTATCGTCTATGCTGAATTGACGTTAGAAACTTCAACAATATCTGAATCCTATTTAATATCCAGATTAGAAACCTCAATAGCTTCCAAATAAGAAAATCATGCATTTTTCCGAATACAGCATCTTAAAGTGAGGAAGTTTTAGTGTATATTACTAAAAATATTTATTTATGAAATATTTGTTTTTTGTTTTATGACCTACAATTCTGTTGCAGATTTACCAAGTAAAATTTATCGTTTTAGGGAAATTAATTGTGGAATAGAAACATTCTGAGTAATTGATATCTCTCTTTATATACTATTTGTGAAAAGTAGTTGGTGTAATAAAATTTATTTAATAATATTTGAATTATTTTATCAATCCCTATGAACATTCAACAAAAAATGTAAGCTATGAATTAAAATAATATATTTTTATCATATAAAAACTTCTATAAATGGAATTACAAATCTTATTGCAGAAAACGAGCAATCTGAAAAAAAGGGACATAATAATAAGATGAATTCAAAATTCAGTTAATGTATCATATTTGATTAAAAAAATTTCTTTTATAAGAAAGTGTATAATATATATATAGTGATATATCCTTATTAGCAGTTTAAATTTTGTTCCAAATACATTTTGCAAAGAGCCATAAAGATAAATCTCACATGGTATATTTTGATTTAGCATTAATTGTCACATCTTTATGGCCAAAATTTATTTAACATTTCTTTGTTGCATTTTATTATTATGAGAAAAAAAGTGTAAATTTTAATTCATACATGTAGAATATAAAAACGCACCCTTCAATAAGAATATTATATTATTAAATTAGTAATTATTAAGTGGGAAAAGAAATTCATCCACAATATCTTCTCTGGCACAACTTTATCTTCCGATAAAATTATATTTTTTCAAAAATGTTTTGATTTCAATTTTGTGAAAAGGGTTTTCTAATGGAAATTCTAATTTTTATAATTAATTTTCTGAATGTTCGCACCTCACTTTATAGATTTTAAACTTATGTAATTCCAATTACAAGCAACGAATGATTGTTTTTGCCTTTAACTGAACAAGTAATATAAAAAAAAATTCCTACTTTTTTTCCACTATATTGCAGAAAGTCCTTTATAAATAATTTTCATTCATTTTTTTAAGTTTATCTGCCGCCATCTATTCGTAGATAATTGCAACTTAAATCTAAGAAAAAAATTAAATTAATTAATTAAATTTAATGATTGAATTAATATTTGAAAAAACTGCATTAACATTCAGTGTCATCCACTACAAGTTCAAAAAAAATGTATTTGAACTTGAGTGGAGGAATAAGAAGTATTTTATTAACGATTGAAAATTTGAACAAGATATATATTGGGGGAGTGGGAGCTAATAGAAAGAATTGAAAAAAGGATTCTCTTAAGGGGAAATTTAATTTTTAATAATAAAAATTCTGAATTCCTTTTGCACTTTATAGATTTTAATGTTATGCCATTTCAATTACGAGAAACGCTTGCTTTCTTTTTGCCTTTAACTCAATAACAATTCACTGAGAGATGTAAAATTTCGAATACAGAGAGAGTATTTTTGTTCATAAAGGAATATGGAAACATATCAAAAATTGAATAGGCCACATACAGTATCGAATAAAACAAAAACAACAAAAAAAGCTTTATCGGAAAAGTAGCATTGATACAAATGCCTGTCTGCTCAAGAAGAAGATCAAAAACATATGTCCCTTAGTATGGAACATAAATTCCTTTAATTACAATAGATGATTTGTACCGTCTGTGCATATTGATTGTTACAAATGTTGCACTGATACAACCGAGTTCAAAACAACTTGCAATAAACTTTCAAAGTTGGTACAGTTTGAGCACTTATAAATATCGTGAAAACATTCATATTAAAAGCTTCCCTAAAATAAGCTGAAAGTGATCAATTCCATTAAAATTAATAAGATCATAACTTCAATTTCAGTTTAATTAATAATAAACTCAGATTTTTATGCACAGATATCAAATGAATTCATTTTCCGGAAAACTATCAACCGGAACGTGAACAGTTTCGTCTTTTTATCCACGACCGTAACCTATCTCCGTCTAGAGGAAAAGTTTTTTATTTTGTATACGTAATTAATGCGCGTGTTTGCAAGCATACGATGCAGTGTTTTAGCTTAATTAAGCTTCATGGGAAAATTATTGGTTTTCTTTCTTTTAAGACACTCTAAACTCTTACCCCTTCACCACTCTGAATTAATGAAATGTGAAAATACGAGTTATGCGGCCCCTAATTTCATAGCAGCTAAACAGCGTCTAAAAACCGATCATTATCAAAGTAATTGACGATACCCTGAGGATAGATGCTCGTTTGGTATCTTTGCTGAAAAGCTGGTAGTTTTATGCAAGAATGCAAGTTTTCTGAATCAATAGTTTAGTAATTAAATCAGTTCATGTGTTTGAAGACTATCTCAGATATTGTCACACTCTTATGATTAATCAAGTAAATGATATTTGAATAATGTATCTAATGATATGTTTATTTTATGAAATATCATTTGCTATAATTATTATGAAATATCATTTCCTATAATTGCTACTTATGTATTGACAAGTAATAACAAAACTTTTTAAGTATATTATTCGCATTGAAAGAATGGTTAAAAGGTAAATAATTAAATACTTCTTACATTAAAAATTGACTGTATAATAATTAATTTCATCTTATTATAATGCAATATTCCTTTTTCCTGTGAATATTACAAAACGCTTGCACAAGATTGGAAAAATTGTTTTAATAATGTAAAAGAAAATTACTTTTAGCAATATTGTTGCAAATTAATTAATTCATATGATTGATTAATTTATGGATGAATATATATATCAATTAATCAAGGAAATTATAATTTTTTTATACTCTGATTATATATGATTTAAATTAAAAGCTTTCTCAAAATGAACTAAGAAAGTGATCAAGTCCATTAAAATTAATATGATCATAAATTAAGTTTCAGAGAATCATGTAATCCATATATTTTGAAAGAATAATTTATCACATATTTTTTATTCTAAGTAATTTATTTTATAATTAGAGACATAAAATATTGTATTAAAATAAATAAAAGTTCAAAACAGCTTGTAATAAAGTTTTAAAGTTTAAGTTCAAAGATTATAAATATCGCGAGAAATTAAAAGCTTTCCTAAAATAAGCTAAGAAAGTGATCAATTCCATTAAAGTTAATAAGTTCATAACTACAATTTCAGTTTATTAAACCATAAACTGAGATTTTTATACACGGATATCAAATTAACTCATTTTCAGGAAAACTATGAACCTGAAAGTGAACCAGATTAGTCTTTTTATCCACGACCGTAACCTATCCCCGTCTCGAGGAAAAGTTTCTTATTTTGTATACGTAATTAATGCGCGTGTTTGCTAGCATGCGTTGCAGTGTTTTAGCTTAGTTAAGCTTCATGGGAAAATTATTGGTTTTCTTTCATTTTAAAACACTCTAAACTCTTTACCCCTTCACCACTCTGAATTAATGAAATATGAAAATACGAGTTATGCGGCCCCTAATTTCATAGCAGCTAAACAGCGTCTAAAAACAGATCATTATCAAAGTAATTGACGATACCCAGAGGATATGTGCTCATTTGGTATCTCTGCAGAAAAGCTGGTAGTTTTAAGCAAGAATGCAAGTTTTCTGTATCAATACTTTAGTAACCAAATCAGTTTATATGTTTGAAAACTATCTGAGATATTGGCACACTCTTATGATTAATCAAATAAATGATATTTGAATAATGTATCTAATGATATGTTTACTTTGTGAAAAGATCGTTTGCTGTATATTATTACTTATGTATTGACATGTAATAGCAATACTTTTCAAGTATATTATTCGCATTCGAAGATTGGTTAAATAGAAAATCATTAAATATTTCGCAGTTAAATTAAAAATTTATGTATATTAATTAATGAGTTCATCTCATTATACTTTAAGATTCTTTTCCCTGTCAAGATTGCAAAATCTTTGAGCAAGATTGGTAAAATAATTTAATGATGTAAATATTTTTAAAGCTTTTGTATTAGATATTTTTAAAGCAAAATTGTAGCAAATTAATTATTTATTAATCGATTGATCAAGACTTATCAATTAATCAAGTTAATTATATTTTTATAATCACATATAAAATTTAAAATTTATTTTAATTTAGTTATTTACATTTATATTTTTACTTAATATCGAGAGGTTTTAAAAACCTAAATTTAATTTTTCAATAAATAGTAATATTTAAATTATTACTAATAATTAATTTAATTTAATTATTATATTTATTTAACAAATAATATTTTTATTGGTAATAATATGCACTTATTAGACATTGACAGTAACATAATAATGATAGAATTTATTTTCTGGAAAAATTTATTTATAATTTTCATTCTTCATATTTTCTTAACTAATTTTATTTAAAAACAAAATATACATCATACCACTTAAACTAATTTACTGGTATGATGATTACAAGATATAACAGTATCACTGGTTGATTACAAGATTTCAAAAGTATCAGTGGTATGATGATTACTAATTTACTGATATGATTAACAAGATATTCTTGCTAATAAATAAATATTTTTTAACCATTATTTACTAAATTGGATATATAGAAATGTAATAATGTAAAAACACAGCAATATTTGAAAGAAAATTCGAGTAAAAGTTAATAATTCTTAAAACTCCAGTGCTACAAATTTTAACGTAGTAAAAAAAAAAT
Source organism: Caerostris extrusa (assembly GCA_021605095.1). Taxonomy (NCBI): domain Eukaryota; kingdom Metazoa; phylum Arthropoda; class Arachnida; order Araneae; family Araneidae; genus Caerostris; species Caerostris extrusa. The sequence continues at coordinate 38,186 of BPLR01003274.1, forward strand.
CACCACTAATATATAAAATTTCTTTACACAATTGTAGTAAGTGGAATTTCTAAACCTGAAAAAAAATAATAAATAAGACTTATTACGATAACAGATATTCTAGAATTGTCTGTAACCAGAACTTCAACTCATAAACCAAACTTTTCTGATTATTTTTTCACAATGGCACTGCAAATTTACAATCACTAATTTGATTAATTTAATAATCATCATAATTTGATTAATCATTATATACGAATATAAAAACTACATCTCTAATATATTGCATTAGTTATAAGTTCATTACAAAATGCAGGAAATATAATTTGCAATTCCCACTATAACATAGATTTTATTCCTTATATTAGTCCCTACATGTTTATATGTTCTCAAGCTCTCTTTCGGGCAAAGCACAATAATACACAGCACAGAAGAAATTAAAGATTCATTGAATAAAAATTCAGAGCAAATAAGAATACGAAATGCTTTCTATGAAATATCAAGAATATGCAGCATTGCATACAAGGTGATTCAATGGTCATAGGTCAAACTTTGAGGGGTTATGCAGCTTACTGAAACATTTTTTTTTATGTAGGAATGTAAGGTGGGAAACTGACTCTTTGAGGTACGAACACAGAAAAGAGACCTGAAAAGAAATGCATCGTTCATTTACAGTATCATTTCAAAAGTATCATTGTTTATTTATAATATCATATCATATCATTTCAAAAGTATCATTGTTTATTTATAATATCATATCATATCATTTCAAAAGTATAATTGTTTATTTATAATATCATATCATATCATTCATTTTTTACTATATCTTTTCTTCTTTGATTCAATGTTTACAATAACCCACAGCTTGGTAACGCAGAAGGAGGGATGGGAGAACAGATGATAGACATTTCGCGCATGTAGCAGTGGAAAAGGAAAGTCGCGCAAAGAGATCCTCAATTAAATCAAATGTTTTGTCTATGAAAACACAGTTATAAATGCCAGACAGAATAATTGAAACTTGTCACGTGACGGGTATCAGTTGGGGCATTGTGCCTGGCTGTTGCAAGAAATTCGTTTGAATTTCGTTGCTCAATCACTTCCGGCTACATACTTATAGACAAAAAATGTATGTTTAAGTAAGCTATACCATTCTAGGTTTGAGCCACCTGATGGCCGATTGGCAAACGCTCTGGTCCACAGGATCCTGGGTATGGCATGGATATTTGTTAGTGGTTTTAGAATCCCACGTTAAACTGTAAGTCCTGTTCTAATTAATTCAAAGTAAACAAAAAAGGATCATACAGCGGCAAACCAGACCACAAAGTGTGTGGCATGACTTTCAATTTACTCTGTATATAATCACTTTATTTGAAAATTAACTTAGAAAGCCATACAAAATTGCGAGAGACAAATTAATACTATCACAAGTTTTCAAGGAATCTGTATCGTCAAATTTAGAAAAATTAAATTTAAAATTGACATTTAAGCTCTCTTTTGTTTTTGTTATAAGAAGAAATTTGAATTTGCATTTGCAAGAAAACAACTTTAAATAGTGAAATTTTGCTAGATAGAAAATCAAATAAAAAAAACAACGTTGCTTTCAACATTGATTCATTTTCACTTTCAATATTTTCAACTTTCAACACTCTCACTTTCAGCATTAATTCATTTTCACTATCACTTTCAACATTAATTCATTTTCAACATTCAATGCACAGAAGAATCACAAGTTAAAATGAAATGATAGCACAAATCCACTGCTGAATAAAACATATCAAAAGGTTTACGGATTTAAACCACCCATAAAATAAAAAAGCCAACTATCTTAAAGTGAGGTTTACTTAATCCATCGAAGATTTTAATGACAAGGGAAAAATTAATTAGCAATCAGATTATTTTTTTTAATGACTCCTGGTGATGTTTTCTCACTTTAATTAACGTTCTTAACACTCTTTTCTTTTTTTTTTTTTTTTTTTTTTCTGAGAGAAGAGCGTTTTGATTAATTGATTTCTTAAGATAACAGTTAAATATAATTGGTGCATTTTGAGGGTTATTTTTAATTTCGAAGTAAGTAAGTGATTAATGTAATCCTAAGCCTCAAAGCAATTTTTTTTAAATATTTTTTTTACTTAGATTAAATACCCAAATTAATAATTATTTTTAATTGTAGCTAAAATTACACTACTACTTATTAAAAAAAAAACACTCTACATAAACAAAAATTAAGTCATAAGAATATAATATAAATTTGTTTTTTATTTAAAAAATTTATTCAATAAGTAAACATTTATTTAACTCAAACAGCCCTCAGCTTTATATAACATCAATGGAAAACAAATATTTAACTTTTACTTTTAGAACTTTTAAATTAATAAATATTTTGCATCTAAAGTTTTTTTTTCCTTGCTTCCTATAAGACTGAAATTTTTATATTCATGTTGCCGATAAAAATGTCTATAGATGTTGTAGTATTTTGTTCTCACTAGAAGTGTTTTGGCATTTCATTCCAAAAAAGAGGGAAAATGTATGCTATTTCACAAATGTATAAACTCATGTTTGTGAAAATGCAACACCATGAAGGACTTACGCGAGTGAGCTGAAATTCTCAGGAAATGCAAATTAACGCATGATATGCAAATGATTAGAATTTCAAATCCGTAGCGCATGCGTATGTTGAGCAGCACCCTCTAAACGGTGGATGGATCCGAATAAATAGACGGCCGTAGCGAGGGCGTGTATGGTTATCTGCTAATGGCAAACGTTAGCTCAATCGTTACTTATGCCTCTTCGACGAAAGAGAGCGAGATTTGAACAACTTACAGAGTTTGAACGGGGGAGAATCATCGGCCTTCGTGAAGCTGGATTGTCTTATTCTTATCGTCCAGTATGCCGCTCGAGTGTCGGCGGAAACCCAGTGGACCCCCGTAACGAGCAGCACAGTGATGCGTCTTTGGAAGCAGTGGACGGACGAGTGTCATGAGAGAACTCGAAAATCCGGGTAAGTGGACCCCGAAATGTGACGTCAGCTTGCGATAATAGACACCTGGTCCGCATGGCGCTGATTCCGGGAACAGTACAGCATTATCCTCTAGACAATTGTTATAGTCTGGGGTGCCATACAGTAGTCAATAGCTACAGCCCCAAGCTGTTCCCTTCCTTCAAACTTGCCAGGCATTTTATTTCAACAGGACAATGACCGCCCTCATATCGCTAGGACTGTTCAATCCTTCTTTGCAAAGCGGCAGGTACAGCTTCTTCCTTGGCCTGCGTATTCCCCGGATATGTCGCCGATTGAACATGTGTGGGACTTCGTTGGTCGGCGTCTCGCTCGTTATCCTCGTCCTGTTGCTTCTGCAGACGAACTTTGCGTGCGCCTACAAACAATATGGAAATGCTCTTCCTCAGGCAGACATTCAAAATTTGTTTGACACCGTGCCACGTCGTGTAGCAGCTATTGCGGCGCGTGGTGGCTACACAAAATACTGATTCCGATCTCTTGTTATTGTTTGTTTGCTTTGAACATTTAATCATTTATTCGTACCACTGCCACTCAACTGTGTATTAAATTTCATTCAATTATGATGATTCCTTCATGGTGTTGTAATTTTCACAAACATGAGTTTAGTAAACCCATCATTCAATTTGACTGTAGACGAATTTTACTGTGGGCAGTTATATTACTTGTAATGATAGTTTTGTACTAATAAGAACAACCTGTCACTACAATCTGATTGGCGATATTCGGTATCCTGTATAATAAGGAAATTTGTGAATATCTATACAATATTCAAGGGTCGACACAATTACAAATGGGATATGAAATATACCATGAGTTGTTCTGTGGTGATTTTCTATAGACCATAAGCTGACAAATGTCTACTCCAGTGATAAGTCAGAGAAACTGATCCCCTTCCCCCGTTGACGGATTTTCTTGAAAGGTTTTTGGTGTAGAAGAGAGAAAGTGCTATGCGACGAGTGAATCAGAAGTGTTGTTTTTTTCTCTGAATTGACTGAATATACCGGGATTTTCCAACTTTTTTTCAAAGTGAGCCTTGTGGTTTCGAGAATCATGTCGTGTGATGGTTAAAGCATGTCGCGGACCAAGTGTATAGATTCGCCGTAGAATTGAGAACTCTGATAATCTCCTAACTTGGAGTGAACTAAACATATGAATCAAATTATCTTTAATTTTCATTTTTCGAAAATAGAGTTCTGTATATATGTATATAATTCTTGTAAAAAAAATTTAAAAACTTAAGACCCCCCACCCCACCCCGCCCCATGAACGTAAGAGGGGGCCTTTGTCCTGAATCCGTTGTAAATCTAATATAGCCCGAGACATTAAAATGTATTGATCAAAATATTATTATCAATTTAGCAGAATTCATTATACCTCCTGAGTTTTGTTAAACAAACATATTAAATATTTTTGCATTGTAGAATATATTAACAAGCTTTTATCTTTTTATAAATAAAATTTTGCATTTAATTACTATACGTATAGTTATTGAATGCCATTGCAAAAAACAGAATGATCCATATCCAAAAGAAATATAAAATTGCTTCATAATCAATTCAAAATGTCTCAGCCAATCATCCAACAAGGAGAAATGAATTCCATTGAAAAAAAATAAACGAAATAAATATCAACTACGAAATATAATGTTTCCATTATTGTCTGCATTAAACTATAAATAAGTCAATGGAGATCTGTATGATTGCATATCAAAGCTCAAAATGAAAAAGAGAAGAATAATTCAAGAATTATACAAAATTTAAGATTTAACAGCTAAATTTAATCAAAAGAATGACAAAAAAAAATGTATACAATTGGGGAAAATATTTTTTTAAAAATGCTTCTTCTTTCATTCTTGTTTTTAGTCCATCCTTTCCTATATCTGGCATTCATCATCACAATCTGCCAGACACACAAATGTACACAAGTCATTCCGGCACGACGGCTGAGCGTCAAAAACTCAGGAATAAACATCGGAGAGAACGGAGCGAGGTCTTGGCTGACAGGCGTATATTTAAAACTCTGCCCTTCATAGCCGATGAAGACGCCTTCCAACAACTTCCAACAAAGAAATTTTGATTAGCTCACCCACTCAGAGTCCTCCCCACCATCCTGTGCCTTCGATGAATGAATGTAAATGAAATCTGATTTTAAACTGTCAGGGACAAGAGTTTGTATGGCATGTTACAAGCAGAATGCGTGTCGACTTCTTTTTCTTCTTCATCTTTGCATCTTTCATTTCCCCCTGTTCTGCATATAAAAGGAAAACAAACGAAAAGGCTCCATTGGAGACAGAACAGGAATATAAGATCTATCTCTCTCTCTGTCTATCTATGTCCTTTTAAATGAGGAGATGAGTCTGGCTTGAAAGGAAGCATGCGTTTTGAACGTTCCACTGTGCACTCGTGTGAAATGACTCTAATAGCGATTTGATAATAGGAATCTTCTCAGTTCTGTGGGACTGAATTGCATATCATTATCTATTCACTCTGTCTTTAATAGCAAGAAACAAAGAATTTTTTATTTCTGAACAAAAGAAACTGAAAAATAAAAAAAAAAAAAGAAAAAGAACATAAAATTGTTGAATTCGAAGGAAATTCATCTGATTATTTTCTTCGCTGAGTAAAGAGAAGCGATTAGAGATCTGATACTTGTCCAATTTATTCTTTAATCCTTTGTCCATCTGAACGACTCTTAAAATTAACAGTCAAATAACGGTGATATAAAAGTTTTCTCAAGCGCTATATATTACTCTTTTCTTTGAAGTAGTTGAAAGATTCGGTGGTATTTGAATTGTATTGTTATGGATATTTTCTCAAGTTTCGAAATAATTCCTATTGAGATATTTCAAATCAGTTAATCACTAGTACTGATAAGAATTGTTAAGGCCATTATGTTCATATGAGATTTATGTTCTGTGACGTAATAACAATAAAGCTTTATAAAATACTATACAATGAAATTGTTAAAACATTGCTTCACACTACATTATAATTGCTAAAATTCTCATTATTGTGACCTTGACAATTAACATATAAACTAATGTATTTCAATAATAGTATCTGAGGACTTGAGAATTCCTATCATAAATTTTTCTATTATTGCATTGAAAAGCATAAAAATATTCATTAAATTTACATAACATAGAAAAGAATTAGCACGTATGAATGTAGCTTACATCTTTACCTCTAAATTAATGTTAATAAATTTTTAACTTTAATTTATTTTTGAATATGAGGAAAAAGAAAAAAAAAATTATTCATAAAGAATTGAAAGAAATAATATGCTTTTATTTTTCGTGAGTGAATTTTCAAAATTATCATCAGCGAACTGTGTTTATAATTTTTAATTTTTTGCATCTATAATTTATGTCAATTCCTTTTATAGGAATTTTATTGATTATCATGAAATTTAACTCACGTAAATAGAAATTTTATTTAAATGTGTTTGTGTGCTACTAAAATATTATTTGCTTCTATTTTACAACAATTTAATTTAGCAAATAATTTTCAACAATTTTTAAAAATTTAACTAATTTTCAGAATATTATTATCAATTGTGCGGAATTCTTTATACCTTCTGAGTTTTGTTAAACACACATATTAAATCTTTTACACTGTAGAATTTAATAACACACTGTTTTATTATTTTTTTAACTAAAATTTTGCATTTAATTATGTTAGGTGTAGTTATTTTATGCTTTTTGTAAAAAAATATTATCTATATTCAAAATAACTATAAAATTGCTTCATGAAGAATTCAAAGTGTCTCAACAAATCATCCAACAAAAAAAAATGAATTCCATCAAAGAAATAATACACGAAAGAAATGTCAACTACAAAATATAATGTTTTCCTTTATTGCCTGCATTTCAATTGAATGCAACAAATTAGAGTTGCCTTTCGGGGAATAATTTAAACAAAATGTAAATAAAACAATGAAGATCTTTATGCTTCCATGTCAAGGTTTAAAATGACAAAAAAAAGAAGAAAAAGACGAAATATTAAAGAATCACACAAAATCCCAGATTCAACACCTAAAATTTAATCGCAATCCATTCGGGGGAGAATATTTAAAAAAATGCTTCTTTATGCATTCATGTTTTTCATCCATCTTTCCTACATCTCACATTACTCATCACAATCTGCCAGGCTCATAAATATATGTAGTGCATTCCGGCATGATGGCTGAGCGTCAAGAACTCAGGAATAAACATCGGAGGGAACGGAGCGAGGTCTTGGCTGACAGGCGTATATTTAAAACTCTGCCCTTCTTAGCCGATGAAGACGCTAGGGGCGGGAAAATACTTTGACGCCTTTCGACCCACCCACACCACATACTTCCCATAACTCTCCCCCTCTCTTTCCAACAACTGGAATTTTGATTAGTCCACCATCTCAGAGTCCCCCCATCTTGCGCCTTCGATAAATGAATGTAACTGAAATCTGATTTTATACTGTCAGCGACTCGAGTTTGGAAGGCAGGTTACAAGCAGAGTGCGTGTCGACTTCTTTTTTCTCATCTTCTTCTTTGCATCTTCTTCATTTCCCTGTTCTGCATATAAAGGAAAACAAACGAAAAGGCTTCCATTGGAGACAGAATGTTAATATAAATCTCTCTCTCTCTCTCTCTCTGTCTATCTATCTCCTTTTAAATGAGGTAATGGGCCTGGCTTGAAAGGAAGTATGCGTTCCGACGTTCCACTGTGCACTCGTGTATAAAATGACTCTAATAGCGATTTGATAATAGGAATCTTCTCACATCTGCGGGACTGAATTGCATATCATTATCTGTTCACTCTGTCTTTAATAGCAAGTCTTTGAATTGGAACTGAACAAAGAGAATGAAATAAATAAGAAAAAAAAAACCATTGAATAAAAAAGACGTATTCGAAGGAAATTCCTCTGATTACTTTCTTCGCAGAGTAAAGAGAAGCGATTAGAGATCTAGTACTTGTCCCATTTATTCTTTATTCCCTTGTCCGTCTGAACGACTCTTAAAATTAACAGTCAAATAATAGTGATATAAAAGTTTGCACAAGCGTTATATTACTCTTTCTTTGAAGTAGCTGAAAGATTCAGTGTTATTTGAATTGTATTGTTATGGATATTTTCTGAAGTTTCGAAATAATGTCTATTGAGATCATTCAAATCAGTTAATCACTAGTTCTATTCAGAATTATTAAGATAATTATGTTCTTATGAGATTTATGCTCTGTGACGCTAATAGCTTTTAGAGTACAATGCAATGAAATTGCTAAACCATCGTTTCACAAGAAGATTCTATTAGAATTTCTATCATAAACATTCCTATTATTACATTGAACAGCATAGAATATTCATTATATTCACATAACACAGAAAAGGAATTAGCAAGTATAAATTAAATATTTATCAATACTATTATAAGCCTATAAAATGAAATTCCTGTATCACTAATTCGTAACATATGAATGCTACTTAATACTATGTTCAGCTCTATGATTAATATTAACAACTTTTTATCTTTAATTTATTTGTGAATATCGAAATAAAAATGATGCATATAGAATTAACCGAAAACATAATATGTTTTTACTTATATCACTTTCAAAATAATCATCAGCATACAGTGTTTTATAACTTTTTTGCAACTATAATTTATATCAATTTCTTTCTTTCTAGTTTCATTGATTATCATGCAAATGAGATCATGACGTAAATTAAAATTTTATTTTAATGTATTTTAGTGTTATTAAAATATTATTTGCTTCAATTTTTGCGGCAAATTAATTTCGCAAATAATTTTATACAATTTTCAAATATTTTTTATTTTTATTTTGTTTGGTTAAATGCATTATTATATTAGACATAGTATTATAGAAAAAATTATATAATTGATAGATCTGTATTTCATTTAATTGTATCAAATAATTGTAACAAAAATAGTAATAATTATTGTTATTGTATAAAAGTTATTGTAAATAACTAATAACTGTTATCTGTAATTGTATAAAATAACTGTAACAATAATAATCATTGTATAAAATGGCTATAACCATAATAGTAACAATTCTAGTAATTGTATAAAATAATTGTAACAATAATAATAACAATTATATTAATTGTATAAAATAGTTTTGGCCTTTCATCCCCAGGATAGAGGAATGCATGCTATTTGACATATATATAGCAAACCCATCATTCAAATTTGACAGTTGACGATCGTTATTGGGATAGTTATATTACATGCAATTAGTGTTTTTTTATTGATGAGAACAACTTGTCACTCAAATCTGATAGTAGATATTTAGTGTCAAGTATAATGATAGTCAGGAAACGAACGAATGTCTGTGCAACGTAACTTCAAATTGAATATGAACTATACCTTGAGTTGCTCCATCGTGATTGGTAATAGACCACGAGCTGAGAAATGTCTACTTCAATGAGCAGTGAGGGAAGTTGACCCCACCCTTTTCACAGATTGTCTTGAAAGGAGATTTTTTTTTTTGGTGAAGAAAGAGACCGTACTGTGACGAGTCGATCAGAAGTGTTTTCTTTTTCTCTGAAGTTAGAGAATAGGCCGGAGATTTTCACCTCTTTTCAAAGCGGGCATCTTGTGGCTTTGTGAATTGTGTCCATTTGATAGTTAAGTTCTGCCCCGGACCAGATGTTTATATCCGTTGTAGTCTCGAGAACTCCGAAAATCTCTGAACTTTGCGTGAACTGCACTTGTGAATCAAATTATCTTTATTTTCTATTTTCTGTAAATAGAGTTATATGTGTATATAAGTATAGATATATATATAATACTTGTCAATATAAATTAATGTGTTCCGGGAACGTGAAAGTGGGCTTCTTCTTGAATCCGTTGTAAGTATAATACAGCCCGAGACATTTCAATGCATTGAGCTAATATTCAGAATATAATTATCAATTCATCCATATTCATTATACCTTTTGTGTTTTGTTAAACAAGCAGGTTAAATATTTTTTTTACATATTAGAATTTATGTTACAAGGTTTTTACTTTTATTTTTATAAAATTTTGCATTTAGTTATCATATATGTAATTAATGCCTTTGTAAAAAATTATCTATATAATAATTATCTATATAAAAAATTATCTATATAAAATTTTCATAAGCAATTCAAAATGTCTCTTCAAATGCTCCAACAAAGTGAAATTGAAAAAAATGTCAACTACGAAGCATAAAGTTTTTCTTTATTGTCTACATTTAAATTGAATGAACCAAATTATAGTTGCCTTTCCGAGAATAATTTAAAGAAACTATAAATAAACCAATGAAAAGCTTTATGCTTGCATGTCAAGATTTAAAATGACAAAAAAAATTTAGAAGAAGAAATATTAAAGAATTACACAAAATTCAAGATTTAAAAGCTAAAATTTAATCAAAAAAATGTATCCAATCTGGGATAATATTTAAAAAAAAAAAGATTCTTTATGCATTTTTGTTTTTAATCCATCCTACTTACATCTGGCATTCCTCATCACTATCTGTTAGACACATAAATGTATGCAAGGCATTCCGGCACGACGGCTGAGCGTCAAAAACTCAGGAATAAACATCGGAGAGAACGGAGCGAGGTCTTGGCTGACAGGCGTATATTTAAAACTCTGTCCTTCATAGCCGATGAAGACGCTAGGGGCGGGGAAAATACTTTGGAGCCTTTTGTCCCTCCCACCCCCATCCTTCCAACAGCTGGAATTTTGATTAGCCCACCATCTCAGAGTTCCCCCTCTTGCGCCTTCGATAAATGAATGTAAATGAAATCTGATTTTAAACTGTCAACGACACGAGTTTGGATGGCATGTTACAAGCAGAGTGCGCGGCGACTTCTTTTTTCTTCTTCTTTTGCATCTTCTTTATTTCCCTGTTCTGCATATAAAGGGAAAACAAACGAAAAGGCTCCATTGGAGACAGAATGATAATATAAGATCTCTCTCTCCCTATCCATCTATCTCGTTTTAAATGAGGAGATGGGCATGGCTTGAAAGGAAGCATGCCTTCCAACGTTCCACTGTGCACTCGTGTATAAAATGACTCTAATAGCGATTTGATAATGGGAATCTTCTCACATGTGCGGGACTGAATTGCATATCATTATCTGTTCGCTCTGTCTTTAATAGCAAGTCTCAAACAAAGAGACTGGAACAAATAAAAAAAAAATAAAAAGATGAAGGAAATTCCTCTGATTACTTTCTTCGCAGAGTAAAGAAAAGCGATTAGAGATATAGTACTTGTCCAATTTACCCTTTAATCCTGTGCCGTCTGAACGATTCTTAAAATTAAGAGTCAAATAATGGTGTTGTAAAAGTTTGCCCAAGCGCTCTATATTACTCTTTTCTTCGAAGTAGCTGAAAGATTTAGTGGTGTTTGAATTGTATTGTTATGGAAAGTTTCTCAAGTTTCGAAATAATTTCTATTGAGTTAATTCAAATCAGTTAATCACTAGTACTGTTTGAAATTGTTATTATGAGGTTTATGTTCTTTTACGTAATATCAATAAAGCTTTATAAAATACAATGCAGTGAAATTGCTAAACCCTCGTTTCACACTACATTACAATTGACAAAATTCTCATCCTTATGAACTATGTAATTAACATGTAAACTAATGTATATGAAAATATGTGTCTGAGGTGTTAAGAATTTTAATCATAAACATTTCTATTATTACATTGAAAAGCATAGAATATTCATTAGATTCACATGAAATATTCACAGAAAATAATTTACAAACGTAAATTAAATATTTATCAGCGCTATAATAAGCCTTTAAAATGAATTTCTGTATCTCTTATTCTAAGCATATGAATGCTAGTTAACATCTTCATTTCTAAAATTAATGTTAATAGCTTTTTAATTATAATTAATTTATGAATATCAAAAAAAAAAAAAAAAAAAAAAACTGATGCATAAAGAATTTTACGAAAAAATAATACATTTTTACATTTTTCGTGAATAAAGTTTTCAAAATTATCATCAGTAAAATGAGCTTTAGAATTTTTGCAACTATAATTTTATTGTTTATCATGCAAATTAGCTCATGACGTAAATTGAAATTTTAGCGTAATGTATTTGTGTGTTATTAAAATATTATTTGCTTCTACTTTTACGATAATTTAATTTAGTAAATAATTTTACATATTTTAAAAATATTTTTATTTATTTTGTTTAGTTAAAGGTATTATTATATTAAGCATACCGTTACATTAAGCATACCGTTATTAAGCATACCTTTTTTTTAATAGCAGATATTTTTGAATTGTTTGTAAGCAGAACTTCAAGATATAAATTATTTCATTTCTAATTATTTTTTTCGCAAGTGGATTAAAAATGTACATATTTTATACACGAGTATCAAAATTGCAACTTTATTGGGTTGCATTATTGATAAACTAATTACAAAATAAAGGAAACATAATATGCAATTCTCGCAATAGCATAGATTTTTGTCAACCATTTTAGTCCTTATATATTTTCTAAAGGTCGGAGGATAACTCGTTGAGGCACGAACACAAAAAAGATACAAGGAAAGAAATACATTGTTTATCTACAATAAATTTGTATCTTTCATTTAATGTTACACATGCACACATTTCATCACAAGCTTAATATATGACATTGGCGATCAGATGCCAGATATTTCGTGCACGCTTGCAGCCTCAATGGATAATTGAACAACAAGGTCCTCAATTCAGTCGAAAAGAGTCCCTTCTATGAAGAAACATCTACAAACACAGAGTAAGATAAAAATAAAGTGAGACTCAGAATTATAAGCCAGAGGAATTCAAAATCGTCACGTGACGAGTATCAGTTAAACCTTTATGCCTGGCTGTTTCAAGAAATTCGCTTAAAATTTTATTCGCTCTTAAATGGCTCACTTCAGGCCACACATTCCTAGACAAAAATGTATGTTTAAGTAAGCTATACAACTCCTCAAAGTTTATCTCATGACCTTCAAGTTACTCTGTATATAAGAACATTTTTAAATCAAAATCAATTGAGAAAAAAACACAAAATAGAGACAAATTAATACTATCATAAATCAATACTGTCACATCAATTTCGTGGAATGCGTATTGTCAAATTTAGAAAAATTAAATTTAAAAATTGGCTGTTCTCTTTGTAAATTGGACGAAATTTGAATTTGTCGTTGAACGAAAACAATTGCAAGTAGCAAAATTTTAATACATATAAAAAAAAAGAAAAAAGATCATGGCTTTCAATGCACAGAAGAATCACAAGTTAAAATGAAATGTTAGCACAAATCCACTGCTCTACAAAACATATCAAAAGGTTTACAGATTTAAACCAATAAAATAAAAAAAAAGCCAACTATCTTAAAGTGAGGTTTACTTAATCCATTGAAGATTTTAATGACAAGGGGAAAATTAATTAACAATCAGATTATTATTTTTAATGACTCCTGGTGATGTTTTCTCAGTTTAATTAACGTTCTTAACACTCTCTACTTTTTTTTTTTTCTTTTTTTTTCTGAGATAAGAGCGTTTTGATTAATTGATTTCTTAAGATAGCAGTTAAATATAATTGGTGTCTTTTTTTTTTTTTTTTAATTTCCAAGTAAGTAAGTTATTAATGTAATTCTAAGCCTCAAAACATTTTTTTAAATATTTTTTTTTAACTTAAATTAAATACCCAAATTAATAATTATTTTTTAATTGTAGCTAAAATTGCACTAATACTTATTAAAAAAACACTCTCCAGGAAAAAATAATTAGGTCACAAGAAGAGGATATACATTTCTTTGTGTTTTGAATTTTGGAAAAGTAAACATTTATTTACCTCAAATAGCCGTCAGCATTGTATAACATCAATAGGAAAGCAAATATTTAACTTTTACTTTTAAAATGAAATATTAATGGACTTAAATATTTTGCATCTAAATTTTTTTTTTCTCTTACTTTTCTACAAGCCTGAAAGTTTTATATTGATGTTGGTCGATTAAAATATCTATAGACGTTGTAGGATTTTTCTCAGCAGAAGAGTTTTGCCAATTCATTCCCAGGACAGAGGAATGTATGCTACTTGAAAGATATATAACAAATATATCATTCAAATTTTAAAGAACACAAGCTTTATTATGGGTAATTATATTACATGCAATTAGTGTTTTGTACTAATGAGAACAACCTGTCACTAAAATCTGATTGCAGGTATTCGGTAACATGTATAATGAGGACATTTGCTAATGTCTGTGTGATATTCTCAGGTGGAAACAATTACAGATTGAATATGATGTATCATGAGTTGTTCCTTCGTAATGGGTAATAGACCACAAGCTGAGAAATTTCTACTCAAATGGGAAATGAGAGAAGCTGATCACCTCCCTCTTGACGGATTGTCTTAAAATGAAATTTTTTTGTTGAAGAAAGAGAGAGTTATGCGTCGAGTCTAACAGAAGTGTTTTTTTTCATCTGAAGTAATTGAATATGTCGTAGTTTTCCACCTGTTTTGAAAGTGAGCCCATTCTGCATCCAGCAAAGGGAAATTGAAGAAATAATACACGAAAAAAATGTTAACTATGAAATATACTGTTTTTCTTTATTGTCTGCATTTAAATTGAGTACTACAAATTATAGCTGCCTTTCTGAGAATAATTTAAAGGAAATATAAATAAATCAATAAAGTCCTTTATGCGTGCATGTTAAAGCTTAAAATGTCAAAAAAAAAAAAAAAAAAAAAAAAAAAAAAAAACGAGAAATTTTTAAGAATTACACAAAATCAAGATTCAACAACTAAAATTTAATCACAAAAAATGTATCCAATCGGGGAAAATATTAGAAAAAAATAATTCTTCATGCATTCAAGTTTTTCATCCACCCTTCCTACATCTGGCATTCCTCATCACAATCTGCCAGACATATTAATGCATTCAAGGCATTCCAGCACGACGGCTGAGCGTCAAAAACTCAGAAATAAACATCGGAGAGAACGGAGCGAGGTCTTAGCTGACAGACATATATTTAAAACTCTGCTCTTTATAGTCGATGATGACGCTAGGGGCGGGGAAATATTTTGGCACCTTTCGACCCACCCCCTACTTTTCCCTTAACCCCTACCCTCCTTAAAAAAAACTCGAATTTTGATTATCCCACCATCTCAGAGTTCCCCCCCATCTTGCGCCTTTCGATATATGAATGTAAATGAAATCTGATTTTTAAACTGTCAACGACACGAGTTTGGATGCCATGTTAAAAGCAGAGTGCGTGTCGACTTTTTTCTTCTTTGCATCTTCTTCATTTCCCCTATTCTGCATATAAAAGGAAAACAAACAAAAAAGGCTCCATTGGAGACAGAACGCGAATATAAGGTCTATCTCTCTATATATCTATTAAAATGAGGAGATGGGTCTGGCTTGAAAGGAAGCACGCGTTCCAACGTTCTAACTGTGCACTCGTGTATAAAATGACTCTAATAGCTATTTGATAATAGGAATCTTTTCACATCTGCGGGACTGAATTGCATATCATTATCTGTTCACTCTGACTTTAATAGCAAGTCTCTGAATTGGGAACTGAACAAGAGAATGAAATAAATAAAAAAAATATTTAAAAGAAATAAAGAAGATGAATTCGAAGGAAATTCCTCTGATTGCTTTCATCGCAGAGTAAAGAGAAGCGATTAGAGATCTAGCACTTGTCCAATTTATTCTTTAATCCTTTGTCCGTTTGAACGACTCTTAAAATTAACAGTCAAATAATGGTGATATAAAGTTTGTACAAGCGCTCTATATTACTCTTTTCTTTGAAGGTCTTTTCTTTGAAAGATTCGGTGGTAATTGATTTGTATTGTTATGTATATTTTTTCGAAATAATTCATTTCGAAATAATTTCTATTGATTTAATTCAAATCAGTTAATCACTAGTACAGTTGAGAATGGTTAAGTTTATTATGTTCTTATGAGATTTATGTTCTGGGACGTAATACCAATAAAGCTTTATAAAATACAATGCAGTGAAATTGCTAATGTGTCACACTACATAAAGTTTCACACTGCATGGTAATTGATAAAATTCTCATTATTGTGAACTTGGTAATTAACATATAAACTAATGGATATGAAAATCTGTGTCTGATGAATTTAGAATTTCTATCACAAACATTTCTATTTTTACATTGAAAAGCACAGAATATTAATTAGATTGACATAGCACAGAAAGAATTAGCAAGTATAAAATAAATATTTATCAGTGCTATAATAAGCCGATAAAATGAAATAATGAAAATTGATAATAATGTTCTGAAAATTATTTCAATAGTTAAAAAAATTGTTTAAAATTATTTGCTAAATTAAATTGTTGTAAAATAGAAGCAAATAATATTTTAATAGCACAAAAACACATTTAAATAAAATTTCAAATTACGTCATGTGCTAAATTGCAGGATAATGAATAAAAATACAAAAGAAAGAAATGAATATAAATTATAATTGCAAAAATTATAATTTATATTCATACGAAAAATATAAAAACATATTATTTCTTTAAATTCTTAATGCGTCGGTTTTGTTATATTCATAAATAAATTACTGTTAAAAGTTATTAGCATTAATTTTAGAGTTAAAGATGTCAAGTAGCATTAACACATTTCGAATAAGTCAAACAGAAATTGCATTTTACAGGATTATTATAGACCTGGTAAATATTTAATTTATGCTTGCTAATTTCTTTCTGTGCAATGTGAATCTAATGAATATTGTGTGCTTTTCAATACAGTAATAGATGTTATGATAGAAATTCTTAATTCCTCAGACACAGATTTTCATATACATTAGTTTATTTGTTAATTACCAAGTTCACAATAATGAGAATTTTATCAATTACAATGCAGTGTGAAACTTTATGTAGTGTGACACATTAGCAATTTCACTGCACTGTATTTTATAAAGCTTTATTGGTATTACGTCACAGAACATAATTTTTATAAGAACATAATTACCTTAACAATTTTCAACAGTACTCGTGATTAACTTATATGGATTATCTCCATAGGAATTGTTTCGAAACTTTAGAAAATATCCATAACAATAAATTGGACAAGTACTAGATCTCTAATCGCTTCTCTTTACTCTGCGAAGAAAGTAATCAGAGAAATTTCCTCGAATTCATCTTTTTTATTTCATTTCATTTTTATTTTTTCATTTATTCCATTCTCTTTGTTCAGTTCCCAATTCAAAAAGACATGCTATTAAAGATAGAATGAACAGATAATGATATGCAATTCAGTCCCACAGATGTGAGAAGACTCCTATTATCAAATAGCTATTAGAGTCATTTTATACGCGAGTGCACAGTTAGAATGTTGAAACACATACCTCCTTTCAAGCCAGGCCCATCTCCTCAATTAAAAAGGAGATAGATAGACATCGAGATAAAGATCTTATATTCCCATTCTGTTCTCCAATGGAGCCTTTTCGTTTAGTTTCCTTTTTATATGCAGAACAGGTGAAATGAAGAAGATGCAAAGAAGAAAAAAAAAAGAAGTCGACGCGCACTCTGCTTGTAACATGCCATCCAAACTCGTGTCGCTGACAGTTTAAAATCAGATTTCATTTGTATTCATTTATCGAAGGCGCAAGATGGGGGACTTTGAGATGGTGGGCTAATCAAAATTCCAGTTGTTGGAGGAGGGTGGGGGCGGGGGTGATGGGGTGAATGGAGGGTGGGTCGAAAGCGCCAAAGTATTTTCCGGCCCTAGCGTCTGCATCGGCTATGAAGGACAGAGTTTGAAATATATGCCTGTCAGCCAAGACACCGCTCTGTTCTTCCCGATGTTTATTCCTGAGTTTTTGACGCTCAGCCGTCGTGCCGGAATGCCTTGCATATATTTATGTGTCTGGCAGATTGTGATGAGGAATGCCAGATGTAGGAAGGGTGGACGAAAAACAAGAATGCATAAAGAATAATTTTATTTTAAATATTTTCCCCGAATGGATACATTTTTTGATTAAATTTTAGCTGTTGAATCTCGGATTTTTTGTGATTCTTTAATATTTCTTCTTTTTCCCATTTTAAGCTTTTGACATGCAAGCATAAAGGTCTTCATTGATTTATTTATATTTTCTTTAAACTATAATTTGTTGTACTCAATTTAAATGCAGACAATAAAGAAAAATATTATGTTTGATAGTTGACATACTTTTCGTGTATTATTTCTTTGAGGAATTCATTTCTCTCAATACGTAATTGAAATTTTTCTCTAATGTATTTTGTGTTATAGCGTTTTATAAAAATATAGCTAATATATTTGCATTTAAAATTATTGTATAAAATAACTGTAACAATAATAATTGTATACAATAGCTGTAACAATAATAGTAACTATTGTAGTAATTATATAAAATAACTGTGACAAAAATAATAACAATTATAAAGATTGTATAAAATAACTGCAACAATAATAGTAACAATTATAGTAATTGTATAAAATAACTCTACCAAGAATAGAAACTTATATTAATTGTATAACATAACTGTAACAATAACAGTAATTGTATAAAATAACTGTAACAATAATAATAACAATTATTGTAATTGCATAATATTGCTGTAACTGTAATAGTAGCAATTATAGTAATTGTATAATATAAATGCAACAATAATATTAACAATTATTGTAATTGTATAAAAATAACTGCAACAACAGTAGTAGTAGCAATTATAGTAATTGTATAAAAAAAACTGTAACAGTAATGGTAACAACTATAGTAATTGTATAAAATAACTGTAAATAAATAATAACTTTTTAACTGTAATTGTATAAAATAACCGTAACATTTATAATAATTGCATAAAATAATTGTAACAATTATAGTAATTGTATGTAATAACTGTAACATAATTGTTCGATAGCTCACTCATACACAATAAACTCAAGTAATCTTCGACACAGACACGAAGAATGACACAGATTCAAATGGACTGTATTAATTAACTCCTTTATTATGCAGCCATCAAGCTCGAAGATGACTGCCACACACAACCTTTCTCGTTGGTTGCAGAAGTTGAACTTATTTAGTTTATGCAGACATCACACTCGAAGATGCCCTGCCACACGACCGTTCTCTCTGATCGTAGAAGTACAACTCCTTCATACATTCTTTTCTCTCTCTCCCGTCAGCTCACCCCCTGCCAGACACCCCCACAGACACCCCCACAGACAGGATGTTTTTCTGGACATAGGGCGTTGACCTCCCTAAAACAGGGGGACATGGGTTTCGACGTAGCATTCCGCCACCCATTGATATGTTTAATAAACATTCAATAATATACAATAAATCATTCTAACATATAATAAGTCATTGAAAAGATGAATATATATATGTATACATTGTACTAAATTTAAACAAATTACAAACATACCATGAATATAAACAAAAGCACTCTAAAGGAAATTACTCTGGCATAGGCAACACACACTTTTGATACTGGTCTCTTAAAAATTCCAATCTGGGTTTTTATTAAGTACTCTGATTTTATTATCAACACGATAATAAATATCAATTATTCTGCCTAGAGACCATTTATAAGTAGGTAACTTATTATCAACCAATAGCACTAAATCACTAATGTTTACATTGTCTTTTTCAAAGACCCATTTATTGCTTTTTGTTGCAATTCACTTAAATAGCTACGGTGCCATTTTCTCCACACTAATTGAACTATTTTAGTTACCCTTTGCCACTTATTAAGATTATTATTCTTTAAATCAATTGAATTAGGCTCTAAAATAGCGTTCATTGATCTATTAATCAAAATTGGGCTGAAGTTAAACTTCGAAGGTATCACTATCAGTAGAGATTGGACTCAATGGTCTAGAATTCAAAATTGCTTCAGTTTGTATACACAGTTAAAACTCCATATTTAAACTAGCACCTCTAGTTACTCTTCTAAAGGGAAACTTAAATGATCTAATGGCCGCTTCCCAGAGACCACCAAAATTTGGGGCTCGAGGGGGAATACATTTCCATTCAATACCTACTTCACATTAATATGAAGGTAACTTAATCTCAGGATTAATAACTAACTCATGAAACTTTTGAATTTCTCTGTTCGCACCTACAAAATTCTTTGCATTATCAGAGTATAATTTAGCACATTTGCCTCTACGTGCAATAAATCTTTTTAAAGCAGCTATAAAGGATTCGGATGATAAATCAGAAACAATCTCAATATGTACTGCCTTAAATACAAAACAGACAAATAAACATACATACATTTTACACACAATACTCTTTCTTTGTTTATCAATTTTAACCAAAAATGGTCCACAGAAATCTACTCCTGAAACATTAAATGTATAATTAAAGGTAACTCTATCTCTTGGTTAACTACCCATTAATTGTGTTGTCACAATAGGTTTTACCTCTAACAAATAACACATTTATGCACTATTTTTCTGCAAATAGATTTTCCCCTATAGAGCAGAATTTCTCACGTACATGACACAAAAGAGCAGATAATCCTATATGAAAATATTTTATATGGTAATAAGAAATTAACATCTCAGTAAATGCATGATTTTTAGGCAATATTATACGGTGTATTTTATCACAACTACATTCCGCATTACTCAAACGTCCACCTACTCTTAAGATTCCATCTGAATCTAAAAGGGGATTTAAAGATTTTAATTTACTCTTCGACATAAGTTTCTTACCTTTCAATAGACTTTTGAAAACTTTTCTTGTTGATTAGATTTTACTAGAAATATATCAGCAATATTAATTTCTATCATGCATGAATAACTAAACAATAATAATATATAAATTATCAATAAATAAATTATCAATTGAATAATTTAATTTAAATGACAAACACCTGGTATTTTTAAGAAATCTAAATATGTAACTTAAATACTTAAACTTTTATATAATTATTACTTAATAAATAGTTCATGAAATTTCAGTCACTTGTTTCATAAACAATTTGTTCTCACCAACACTGGATCACTCAGTTCAGAAAAGTTCTCGCCCTGTTTATCAAGGATCTGGATCGGTTGATCAGGATACTTTTCTCCAGCCAGGAACTCTGTTCTCCCTAATGTGGTATCACTGGAAATCAGATGACAATCGATGAATTGTAGCAACTCTGATGAGCACGAAAGTCTTTTAATCACTTGATTTCGACTCACTGCAATAAACTACTTAGATGTCTTAAGCTTCAAGGCACATTCACAAAAGTAGTTGATGAATTCTCAAAATTAAACGTTGAAGACCATTGAAGCATATTAAACACCAACTGTAACAGATGTTATACTCTCACACGAACAGTTGAGGTTCGGCAATGGCATTTGCCGTTCAGGGATATTCTCTTACCAGCCACCTCTGTTTCTTGGAAGGCCCCATAGTTGAACGGCTCCTGTAGCTTGAACTGTAGACTCCACCACCTCCAAATGATGGTTTACCATATCTGCTTCCTCTATCTCCTCCATAACGGAAACCATCTCCTCTGACTCCACGGTATTCTCCTCCTCCACAGTCTCCTCGTTTATCTCCACTGGAATAGCCACCATCTTTACTGCCACGGATGTCTCCGTCACCACGGTCTCCTCGTTTAACTCCATCACCTCGGGATGGGTCCACTCTTATCTTTGAACCATTGATGGTAGCTCCATTCATGGTCTTTGAGGAACAATCAAATACTCGTAATTTCTCAGACAGTAAACACCATGATGAGTTGCATGAGTAGCATCTGGTACTTTTTCCACAATTATTTTTCTCGCATGTAGAATTTTTACTATCACCTGTTAATTCCAATTTCTCAAACCCTTCTACTGACCTTCTCAATGGAAAATCAACTTTGGTTAGTCCACAATGTTCTCTATTAACATTTCCTGTGATGCTGCACCCAGACACCACAAAGCCAAACACAGTATTCTGGAGAATAAGATTTGAATTTTCTATATCACTCTCCTCAACATCATTTTCTTTCACAGAAGTACGTGGTTGATTAGAAATCATAGGCTTTACAGGTAATGCAGGCTTAGAAGGAACTACAGGTTTTACACTGCGAGACTCAATAGATTTAGGTTTCTCTTTACTTGCTTCTAATACAGATGATGTTGTTGAAGGAATATGAGAGGTTCGAGTTTGGTGGCGAGAAGTGTTGCTGTTTGAATCACTTGATTTCTTGGATTCGTTCAAATTCTCTTTTGTACTGACTTTGTTAGAAACATCTTTTTCTGGAACATTACCAGTTTTTTGCACTGTTTTGCTGTGCAGAAGTATTTGACGCAAAATAACTTGAATTATAAACATTGGAAAATGGTCGGGGAGTAAGATTACACACGTTTGATGTTGGCTTCACAACTGATAATGAAGTAACATTTTTCTTATTAGAAGTTGAAGAATCTAAACTATTGGCCATGACTCATCTTCAGTTGAGGAAGACAAAGAGTCATCACTCACTCCTTTATTATAGCTAATTTGGGAAGTTTTAGCTGAATCCCTTTTCCATTTTGCAAGTTCCAACTCTTTTCAAGTTTGGCCAAATGAATTTTTTTCTAATTTTATTTCACTTCTCGTTTGTCACTCTCGAATTTTTTTTTTAATTTAATTCAATTTCACACTCTCGTTTGTCTCTCTCGAATTTTTCTTTCTCTAATTCTAATTTAATTTCACTTTCTCGTTTGTCACTCTCGAATTTTTTTTTCTCTAATTCTAATTTAATTTCACTTTTCGTTTCTTTTCCTCCTTTCTTCTAAAACATCATCCACAAGATTGCGCACTATTTCAATCCTGCTTCTATAGACATCACAGGATTTGATCAAGTCAATCAACTCTATTTTTCTAGCATTGACTGGAATGGTTAAGCCCAGCTCTTCCGCTACCTTTTTTAGCTCATCCTTCTTCAGGTTTAAAGTAACAGTCATTGTTTATTCACTTAAATTTACTAAAACAATGCACACCAAAAGCTTAACCAAACCTATTAAACTAAACACTTTAATTCAACATTATATATACTAAATCAAGCTAAATGTTCAACACATTAGAATTATTAAACTTCACCTACCGAACTCATGGTAGAATACAGCCAACAATTCGTGGAAATCCAATGGATCACTCTATCTCAATGCTCAACTAATCCGTCTCCGGGAGACTGGACCAAAATGTTCGATAGCTTAGTCACCACAATAAACTCAAGTAATCTTCGACACAGACACGAAGAATGACACAGATTCAAATGGACTGTATAAATTAACTCCTTTATTATGCAGCCATCAAGCTCGAAGATGACTGCCACACACAACCTTCTCGTTGGTTGCAGAAGTTGAACTTATTTAGTTTATGCAGACATCACACTCGAAGATGCCCTGCCACACGACCGTTCTCTCTGGTCGTAGAAGTACAACTCCCTTCTTACATTCTTTTCTCTCTCTCCCGTCAGCTCACCCCCTGCCAGACACCCCACAGACAGGATGTTTTTCTGGACATAGGGCGTTGACCTCTCCTAAACAGGGGGCATGGGTTTCGACGTAACAATAATAACAGCAATTATTTGTATAAAACAACTTAAACAATATTAGTAACTGTATAAAATATCAGTAACAGTAATAATGAAAATTATAATATTTGTGTAAAATAACTATAATAATAACAGAAACAATTATAGTAATTGTATAAAATAACTGTAACAATAATAGTAACAATTACAATAATTTTATGAAATACCTGTTACAATAACTGTAAAGATTATAGTAAATATCAAAAAAACTGTAACTATAATAGTAACTGTATAAAATAACTGTAACAGTAATAATAGCAATTATAGTATTTGTATATAATAACTATAACAGTAATAATAGCAATTGTAGTAATTGTATAAAATAACTGTAAATAACTAGTAACAACTTATAATGCTAATTGTAATTGTCTAAAAATATTTATTTATTTTGAATGTCCTTTCAAGTATTTTTGCAACTGCAGTTTTTTCATGAATCTGATGTTCTTTACTAGTGTGGTTAAAATGAAATGTTTCCATTTGTTTTTTCCAGGATTTTCTATTTTTGTACTCTGTTCACGATATTACCGAGGTTTAGACGGAGATCACCATGGCTTTCAAAGACGCTGTGACTAAGCCCTCATTTGTTTAATGAGCTTCTCTTGAACGCGTTGAATTATACATGTATAGTCACTTCGACTGGTGCATTCCTTGGAAAACAATACACCGTACAGGAGATGTATAGTATTCGATTGTAAATATGGAAGTATATAGACGTTTAAAGAAGTTTATTTATACCGTGTATTATGTTTCTGTAGTCTATAGGTGTTTCAAAAATTATTAAATTGTTATTATTTTTTAAATTGTCTGCACCATTATTTCTTGCTATACTGATTCATAAAAGTAAAGTCATTAAATTGGCATACGAAATCGTGGCATGCACATACACAATGAAGTATTTACTGTATATTGCTTTTAAAATTTGAAATATGTCATTTCATTATGGTTCAATTTATAAAATATTATAATATCCAGAAATTCATAAACAATTTTAATGTGAGAAATACGTTATTTATCTACAATGTTTTTATTTCAATAAATATTTGAGAACATTATTTCTAAATCTAACTAATAATATAAATAAGATAAATCATTACTCTAGAGGAAATGTAATCTTCAAATTTCGTGAGTTGAATCATACCTAATAATATTAACATTAAAAAGAATATAAAAATGCTCAGAAATCGCAATATGTTTTCTGATTATATTTCTTCTACCAATTATTCCCTATTGCCCATAAGTTGTACATAGAAATACAAAAAAAAAGAAATTTTTGAATTATCATACTGAGTGAAAGAAAGCAGATAATCTTGGTAAACAAAATAAAACTATAGATCAGGGGGTGGCCAACATAAATGATCTAGCGGGCCACTTTGGAAATGCAGCATAAGAGCGTGCCGCATATAAAATTATATATCTCCCTTTTATATTTAGACCAACTATAGACATTTTTGGAGTGAAAATTTTGAAACATAATGAGTTATTATTTTTGTGTTTACTATTAAACTTGCATGTAAACATAGATAATATAATTATAATGATAATAAACGCAAGGTGTAAGGAAATATATAACACCAAAAATGAAATAAAAAATATATAAATGTAAATAAAAAAAAAGATGAAATCATAGAAATATATTTATTTTATTAGTGTGATATTTGTTTCTCCACTCTTACACTTAGCTTTTGCAAATCGATCTCCATTTGTGTGTTTGCACATCGTAATGGGTGTTGCAGGTTAGCGTCTGTTATGTTTGAGCGTGTTTCGTGTTTGGTCCATTTCATTTTAGAAAAAAAACGATTAGCAGGTATAAGTTGAACCAAAAGCGCTAACAACTTGGATTAAGAATCTGGTTTGCTCTGCTATCAAGAATGAACTGTACGTATCAAAAGTTGGTCACTGCTGTCACTTAAAAGTGAAACATAGACCCTGTTATATTAGATGTTCCAAGATGAGTTCGCAGAATATAATTTAATTATTCTGCAAATTCATAACTTTAAACTTGTAAATAAAACAGGCAATATCTGTCATATAGTTGCAAGAATATTATTTTAATTTTTTTCTCATAATTTCGGCAGTTAATTTTTGCATATATGGATGCACACATAATGAATTTTTTGAATACTCTGGATTTCACTACTTTGGCCATTATAAAATACATATATTTTGTAAATGTGTGGTACATCTCAAGAGTCGGGAAAATATTCAAGGCCGGCCGCGGGTTGGTCACTCCTGATATAGATCATTTAAAGTTATAATCCTTTCAAATAAGCCGAGATAACAAGGAATGAAAGTATAAAACACCTAAAATTTTACATAATTTTATAATTTTAAGTTATCCTTATGTGGTTACATAACAAGATTTTAAGACGTTTTTTTTTTTTTTTTAATTTCGACATCACTATTTTGATATACGAACTATTAAACATAATACTTAGTATCCAACCATGGTACAATTTTTATTTTGAAGCTTAATTAAATGTTTGCTGTATACTAATTACAGTGTATACTATTCCAACACAGTTTACAGTTTAAACACTTTGATTTGATTCAAACAGATATCAATCGTTATCGTCTATACTGAATTGACGTCAAAAAGCTTCAACGATATCTCAATCCTATTTAATTTCTAGATTAGAAACCTCAACAGCTTCCAAATCAGAAATTTATGCATTTTCAGATTACAGCATCTTAAAATGATGAAATTGTAGTGTATATTACTAAAAATATTTAGTTATGAAATATTTGTTTTTATTTTACAACCTTAAATTCTTTTTGCAGATTTATCAAGCATAATTTGACCTTTTTAGTGAAATTAATTGTGGAACAAAAGCATTATGAGTCATTAAGGTCTTACTTTTATTACTATTTGTGAAACGTTATAGGTATAATAAAACTTATTAAATAGCAAAAGAATCATCTTATTAATATGAACATTGAACAAAATTTTTAAACTATGTGTTAAACAAAATTTATTTATCTCATAAGAAATTTCTGGAAATAGCATCACAAATCTTATTGCAAAAGACGAGCAATCTAAAAAAAAAAAAAAAATAATGGTCATATTAATTCAAAAATTCAGTTAATGTATCATATTGGATAAAAAAATCTCTTTGATAATGAAGAAGTGCATAAGAGACTCATATTGATATATCCTTATTAGCAGTTTAAATTTAGTACCAGACATATTTTGCAAAGAGCCATAGAGATACATTTTACATACATTTTGATTTAACATTAATTGTCACATCTTAATTGACAAAATTTATTTAACAAATCTTTGTTCATCTTAGGTCTGTCAGAAAAATTATAAATTTTAATTTATACATGTAGAATACAAAAACTTGATTTTCAATAAGAATATTATTTTTATTAAATGAGAAATTATTAAGTGGGAAAAGAAATCTTTCCACAATATCTTTTCAGTCATTACATTATCTTCCTATAAAATTGTATTTTTTAATAAATATTGTTAGTTTGAATGAGTAAAGAAAAGGATTCTTTTAATAGGAATTCTAATTTTTATAATTAAATTTCTGAATTTTCATTTGCACTTTATGATTACCTCTAGTAAGAAATATGATTTCCCTTAATTACAAGAATTGATTCATATAGTCTCCATGTACTCAACGCTAGATTATCCAAATATTTTTAATGTAAGGAGGATCATTCCTTTCTAAACATCTATTTAGCTATTGGTTGTTTTTTTACTGTGGAAACACAGTGTCTCCTAAAAGCTAACATTGTATACGACTGTAGTAAAATAAATGTTTAGATAACATTAAGAATAAAAGAAAAATAGAAAACTAAATTGTGTCTTGAGTTTTTCTATTTCATTATTAATTTCAATACTAGCTGTAGCTGATTAGATCATAAATAAATGAATGATCCCGTACATGTTTTATTGGGTGCCAGTGTACATATACTTTGAGGATAAATTTTCAACTACATATGTTGAAATTTGAAAAAAATAAATAACAAATATAATTTTAGAAGGTAAAATAAATAAAATTGCCTTTGTACAATTGACTAAATGGCTGGAAAATTTTAAATAATATTTGAATAACTACCATATTAACTATATTTTCGAATCGATATTAAAATTTCATATCTGTAACAATAGCGTTTGCAAAACCTAGCCTTTGAGTCTGAATGGAGAAAACTTCATAACAAACCGAGAGGCACAAAGCCTCAGGAATTCCTGTCGCCATCAACTAGTATTCTATTCCTGCATGCGATTATAAACGAATGCCAGAAACGAATTAATGATCAAACAACAAAGAGCTGACATGCATGTACAATGCTGATGACACATGTGAATCATGTGTCCTTTTATATATATGAATCTGTCAGAGCAAATTCCATTTAAATCCCCATTTCTGATTAGAAATCTGAGAAATATATATAATAGAATACGCTAGTAGATAAATGAAATGAAATATTAATTACACTTTTGTTGGTAATTATTTATCATTTTATCTCAGTTGAATTTAACATGGCGCTACTCACAAAATAGACATATCAGAAATAAATCGTATAATATAATATCTCCTAGTTACATACTATCACGCGATAAAGATATTTTATACTTTTATTTCTTAGCCCCCCTCACACACATCATACATATTTCTTAAGATATGCAAGAGGTTACTGTAAATATAAATCTATGCTTTTCTTAATAAATGACTTGTGTACACTTGACTAAATTTTTAAATTGACTTAAATTGTGCCCCGTGTGTTAATTGTTGCAAATTTTGTACTTTCATTTACACTAGTGACAAAAGTCATGGGATAACTTAATATGCAAATTTTCAGATGGCAGTAGCATCGCGTAGAAAGTATAAATACGCAGAGCTTTCGCAGAGCTTACATTTCTGTTCAAGTTATTCATGTGAAGAGGTTTTGACGTGATGATGACCGCACGACGGGAATTAACAGACTTTGAACGCGGAATGTTAGTTAGAGCTCATAGGTCATGCCATTTCGGAAATCGTTAGGGAATTCAACATTCCCAGATCCACTGTGTCAAGAGTGTGCCGAGTATAAAAATTTCAGGCATAACATCCCACCATAAGTGGTCGACCGCCTGTTAATGACCGAGACCGGCGACGTCTGCAAGAGTCGTAAATTCTAACAGACAAGCAACACTGCGGCAACAATGTGGGACGTACAAGGGACTTGTCTGTTAGAACTGTGCGGAGAAATTTGGCTTTCTTGGGCTATTCAGCAGAAGACCGACTCGAGTGCCTTTACTGACAGAATGACATCGCTTGCAGCGACTCTCGTGGGCACGTGAGCATATCGGTTGGTCCCTAGATGAATGGAAAACCGTGGCCTGGTCCGATGAGTCACAATTTCAGTTGGTAAGAGCTGATGGTAGGGTTCGAGTGTGGCGCAGACCCCACGAAGCCATGGACCCAAACTGTCCAGCAAGGCACTGTTCAAGCTGGTGGTGGCTCCGTAATGGTGTGGGCTGTTTTTCATGGCATGGACTTGGTCCTCTGGTGCGACTGGACCGAACATTGACTGGAAATTCTTATGTTCAGCTACTTGGAGATCACTTGCAGCCATTCATGGACTTCATGCACCCAAACAACGATGGGATTTTTATGGATGACAATGCGCCATGTCACCGGGCCACAACTATTCGCGATTGGTTTGGAACATTCTGGACAATTCCAACGAATGATCTGGCCAAATCGTCCGACATGAATCCCAAGCATTTATGGGACATCAAAGGTCTGTTCGTGCCCAAAATCCTGCACCATCAACGCTTTTCACAATTATGGACGTCTATCGAGACAGCATGGCTCAATATTCCTGCAGAAGACTTCCAACGACTTGTTGAGTTGCCACGTCGAGTTGCTGCACTTCGCCGGGCGAAAGGAGGGCCGACACGATATTAAGAGGTATCCCATGACTTTGTCACTTCAGTGTAAATCCATATGCATATTTTTACACATTGAATTACTTGCTATGAGCTATTCTGATATAAAAGTTATATGGCTCTATATATCAGTAAAAGTATGAAACTCGTAAAATGAAAAAAAAAATTTGAAAATCTATACTTTCACACATAGCACTATTTAAAAAAGAATAGAAATATTTTATTAAAAACACACAAATTTGACAATATATATCTGCTTAAGTCATTAAGCGTCATTAATTTGTTTTACGGGTGCAACACAATTTTTTTTTTTTAAATTTTTAAATCAACTGATTTGACCGGAATTTATTTAATTTTTTATTTATTATATGTATTTTTCTATTGGAAACATATTTTTAATTTATTATTGCATTCTGGTTACTTTATTTAAATAACTGTTCACAATTTCTTTTATCATGGATAAATAGATATGGCAAAGCTTTAAACATAAAAACCTGAAACAACTATAGCATTTATGAATGTTACCTAATTTTCTCCTTCATTTCATATAATTTGCGTGAAATTTATAAAAATAAAATATGTATATTTTCAAATGATTAAAAATACGCCTTTCATAAGAATAAATATAAAATAATGAATTAAAATAAAATTTTTAATATTTTTCTTCTTAATGCATACATGGTTGAAAATTATTTATTTGAATACTATCATGGAAAAATATTTTAAATTACTTTCTTAGATTAAACTACATTAGCTAGTTGTGAATATAGAATATTTATCTCTATATTATTAATAATTATTATGTTGCATTTCTTATACTTTATTTTGTAATAAATAAAGGAAAACATAATTTATTTTACACTTTCACACTACACGGTAGAGTAAAATACTCATCAACTATATTCTTTTCAGCATATAAAAAAGGATTTTTTATTGATAATTTTTCTAAAATATTCATCCAAGTATAGTATTATTGATACACCAGTATGATTTATTTAAGGTTTAAAAATAAAAATCTTGAAATATTCTAAATCAATTTGAAAAAATGGTTTGATATATTGGATGTGATTCAAAAATGAATTCTCAACTATGATGTATCATTGGCGTATAAAATTCAAAACCAATTTTAAATACTATCTCACTTTATCTCTTAAAATAAATATGAAACCTAAACTTTCAATGGTATATTCTTTCTTTTTTTTTTTTTTTGTTCATATAGTAAGTATATTTACATTTTATTTTATTGAATAATTACTTTCAATTTCTCCTGTTTCTACTAATTAAAAAAATCTTGAGAAATGACAACTTAAATCATGAATGAGGCAAAAAAAGAAAATGGCAACTTATGATAAATTAAACTCATGTTTGTGAAAATTGCAACACCATGAAGGACTTACGCGAGTGAGCTGAAATTTTCAGGAAATGCAAATTAGTACATGATATGCAAAGGATTAGAATTTCAAATCCGCAGCGCATGCGTATGCTGAGCAGCACCCTCTGGACTGCGGATGGATCCGAATAAATAGACGGCTGTAGCGAGGCATGTATGGTTATCGGTGGTTATCTGCTAGTGGTAAACGTTAGCTCAATCGTTACTTATGCCTCTTCGACGAAGAGAGCGGGATTTGAACAACTTACAGAGTTTGAACGGGGAAGAATCATCGGCCTTCGTGAAGCTGGATTGTCTTATCGTGCAGTAGCCGCTCGTGTGCAGCGTAACAGCAGCACAGTCATGCGTCTTTGGAAGCAGTGGAAGGACGAGTGTCGGAGAACTCGGAAATCCGGGAGTGGAAATCCGGCAGCACAGTGGTCAATAGCTACAGGTGTTTCATTGTGTGCTTCATCAATTCGTAGACGTCTGCTGCAGCGTGGACTGCGCGCAAGGACTCCTTTATACAGGATCCCTCTCACGCTAAACCATCGCCGCCTGCGGCTACAATGGGCCGCTCAGCATAGAGACTGGCGTGTTGATTGGCAGCATGTCGTGTTTTCTGACGAGTCCCGCTTTAATTTGGGATACCATGATGACCGCATCCGTGTCAGACGCTATGCCGGTGAACGCCACCTTCCGGAGTGCATTATCGAACGCCACAGTGGACGAACACCCGGAGTTATGGTCTGGGGGTGCCATAGCATATCATGGACGATCTCAATTGCAAAGAATTGTGGGCAATCTGAACAGCAACCGGTACATCAGTGAAGTTCTACAGCCCCAAGCTGTTCCCCTCCTTCAAAGCTTGCCAGGCGCGGTATTTCAACAGGACAATGCCTGCCCTCATATTGCTAGGAGTGTTCAATCCTTCTTTGCAACTCGGCAGGTACAGCTTCTTCCTTGGCCTGCGTATTCCCCGGATATGTCGCCGATTGAAGATGTGCGAAATTTTGTTGGTCGGCGTCTCGCTCGTGATCCTCGTCCTGTTTCTTCTGCAGACGAACTTTGGGTGCGCCTACAAACAATATGGAATGCTCTTCCTCAGGCAGACATTCAAAATTTGTTTGACTCCATGCCACGTGGTGTAGCAGCACTTTTGCAGCGCGCGGTGGACAAAATACTGAATAAAATATTGATACGCTGCACAAAATACTGATTCCGATTTGTTATTGTTTGTTTGCTTTGAACATTTAATCATTTATTTGTACCACTACCACTCAACTGTGTATTAAATTTCATTCAATTATGACGATTCCTTCATGGTGTTGCAATTTTCACAAACAGGAGTTTATATTATTATTATTAAACATATTATATTAAAATTAAACAGATCATAACTGCAATTTCAGTAAATCATGTAAATCATATATTTTATAAGAATAATTTAACACATATTTTAATTCTACCACAAGTCTATTAATAACTTATTTCAAAATTAGTGGGTAGAATATTAAAAAAAATAAATATTGTTTCAAAACAACTTGCAATAAACTTTTAAAAGTTGGTACAGCTTGAACGCTTATAAATATTGTGAGATAGTCATTTCTTAAAATGAACTAAGAAAGTATTCAATTCCACTAAAATTAAAAAGATCATAACTTCAATTTCAGTAAATCGTGAAATCATATTTTATAAGAAGAATTCAAGACACATTTTTTATTCTACCATTAACTTTTAATAATTTATTTTACAATTAGTGGTGTAAAATGTTAAAATAAAGAAAAATTATTTCTTTAGTGAACTTCAAAAAGGATCAATTTCATTAAGATTAATAAGATCATAACTTCAATTTCAGTAAATAAATCATATATTTTATAAGAATAATTTAACACATATTTTATTCTACCATAAGTATTTTCATAATTCATTTTGAAATTAGTGGTGTAAAATAAATAAAAGTTCAAAACAACTTGTAATAAACTTACATATCGCAAAACAGCTTGCAATAAACACATCTTGCAAAACAACTTGCAATAAACTTTTTAAAGTTGATCGTAAGATCCTTTAAATTAAAAAACTTTCTTAAACATGAACTAAGAAACTGATTAATTCCATTAAAATTGATAAGATCATAACTTCAATTTCAGTTTAAATAATCATAACTGATATTTTTATGCATGGATGTCAAATTAATTCATTTTCCGGAAAACTATAAACCTGAAAGTGAACAGATTCGTCTTTTTATCCACGACCGTAACCTATCCCCGTCTCGAGGAAAAGTTTCTTATTTTGTACGCGTAATTAATACTCGTGTTTGCAAGAATACGTTGCAGTGAAGCTTAATTAAGCTTCATGGGAAAATTACTGGTTTTCTTTCATTTTAAGACGCTCTAAACTCTTACCCCTTCACCACGCCGAATTAATGAAATGTGAAAATGCGAGTTATGCGGCCCTAATTTCATAACAGCTAAACAGCGTCTAAAACCAGATCATTATCAAAGTAATTGACGATACCCTGAGGATATGTGCTCATTTAGTATCTTTGCAGAAAAGCTGGTAGTTTTATACAAGAATGCAAGTTTTCTGAATCAATAGTTTAGTAATTAAATCAGTTTATGTGTTTGAAGACTGTCTCGGATATTGGCACTCTGTCTTATGATTTATCAAGTAAATGATATTTGAATAATGTATCTAATGATATGTTTATTTTAAAAATATCATTTGCTATATATTACTACTTATGTATTGACATGTAAAAATAAAACATTTTAAGTATACTATTCGCATTGAAATAATGGTTAAAATGTAAATAATTAAATACTTCTTATGTTAAAAATTATCTTTATAACAATTAATTTCATTTTATTATATTGTAATATTCCTTTTCCTGTCACTATTACAAAACATTTGAGCAAGATTGGTAAAAATCGGTTTATAATATAAAAATATATATATATTTTTCCAGCAAAATTGTAGCAAATTCATTTATTCATTTGATTGATTAATTGATGGAACAATTCATATCAATTAATCAAGAAATTACAATTTTTTTTAAAGCTTTATTGCGCATTTAAAAATTAAAGACATAAATTTAATTTTTCAATAATTTGTTGTTGTTCTAATGCAACTGGTCATACAGAGACAGCTAATCTTTAAGTCATAAACAAGGGCTGCCATGTAAATATCATTATATGTCACTATTACTCATTTAGCACTGCCCAGGGGGCAGAATAGTTTGAAGATAGGCTACGGGCGCGAGTAACACTACCCCCACAACGCTCTACGATTCTATTAGATAGGGACATAACTTCAATTTCAGTAAATCATGTAAATCTTATATTTTATATGAATAATTTAACACATATTTTTATTCTACCATAAATCTTTTCATAATTTATTTAAAATTAGTGGTGTAAAAATAAATAAAAAGTCCTTTCTTAAAATGAAGTAATGAAAATGATCAATTCTATTAAAATTAATAAGATCATAGCATGAATTTCAGCAAATCATAATCATATTTTATAAGAATACTTTAGCACAGATTTTTATTCTACCATAAATCTTTTAATAATTTATTTTAAAATAAGTGGTGTAAATTATTAAAAAAAATAAATTTGAAAACAACTTGCCGTAAATTTTTAACGTTTAAGTTCAACACTTATACATATCGGGAGAGCATTTAAATTAAGCTTTCTAAAAATGAACTAAGAAACTGATCAATTCCACTAAAATTAATAAGATCATAACTTCAATTTCAGTTTAATTAATCATAAACTGAGATTTTATGCACGGATATCAAATTAATTCATTTTCCGGAAAACTATGAACCTGAAAAAGTGAACAAGATTCGTCTTTTATCACGACCGTAACCTTTCCGCTATCTCGATAAAAAGTTTCTTATTTTGAGCGTAATTAATGTGCGCGTATTTGCAAACATACGTTTGGTGTTTTTAGCTAATTAGCTTCATGGGAAAATTATTGGTTTTCTTTCATTTTAAGACACTCTTTTACCCTTCACCACGCCGAATTAATGAAATGTGAAAATGCGAGTTATACGGCCCCTAATTTCATAACAGCTAAACAGCGTCTAAAAACAGATCATTATCAAAGTAATTGACGATACCCTGAGGATATGTGCTCGTTTGGTATCTTTGCAGAAAAGCTGGTAGTTTTAAGCAAGAATGCAAGTTTTCTGAATCAATAGTTTAATAATTAAAATCAGTTTATGTGTTTGAAGACTATCTCGGTATTGTCACACTCTTATGATTAATCAAATAAATGATATTTGAATAATGTATCTAAGGATATGTTTATTTTATGAAAGATCATTTGCTATAGATCACAACTTTTTTATGTATTGGTATGTAATGCAAAACTTTTAAGTATATTATTCGCATTCTAAGATTGATTAAATGGAAAATCTTTAAATATTTCTTATTTAAATTAAAAATAATTATTAATTAATAATTATTAATTATTAATATTATTAATTAATGACTTCATCTCATTATACTGTAAGATTCTTTTCCCTGTCAATATTACAAAATGTTTGAGCAAGATTGTTAAAATTGTTTTGATAATGTAAATATTTTTAAATCTTTTATATTAGATATTTTTAAAGCAAAATTGTAGCAAATTAATTAATTTATTTGATTTATTAATCGATTGATCAAGACATATCACGTAATCAAGTTAATTATACTTTTATAATCACATATAAAAATTTAAAATTTTTTTTTAATTAAGTCATTTACTTTTATATTTTTACTTAATATCGAGTGGTTTAAAAACATAAATTTAATTTTCAATAAATAATAATATTAAATTAAATTAAATTAATTGAATTAATTAATATTTATTTATTTATCAAATAATATTTTTATTGATAATAATAATATATGCCTTATCAGACATAGATGGTAACGTAATAATGATATAATTTATTTTCTTGAAAATTTTCTTATAATTTTTGAATCTTCATATTTTTCTTAACTAATTTTACCAAAGCAAAATAGAAATCATATAGCTTAAACTGTTTTGCTAGCAAGATATTCTTGCCAATAAATAAATATTTTTCAACCATTATTTACTAAAATGGATATATAGAAATCTAATAATGCATAATATAAAATTATAAATGTAAGCACAGCAATATTTGAAAAAATTTCTAGTAAAAATTAATAAATCCCTAAAACTTCAGTGCTAAAAAATTTTAAGGTAGTAAAAAAATCCCCACTATTATATGAAATTTCTTTACACAATTGTAGTAAGTGGAATTTCTAAACATAAAAAAAAATAATAATAATAAATAAGTCTTCTTTACTATAACTGATATTTTAGAATTGTCACTGTAACGAGAACTTCAACTCATAAACCGATCTTTTCTGATTATTTTTTTCACAAAGATACTGCAAATTTACAATCACTAATTTGATTCTCATTATGTACGAATATTAGAATTACATCTAATATTCGTATTTTAGAATTACATTAGTTATAAGCTAAGTTATAAGTTTAGATTGTATTAGTTATAAGCTCATTGTAAAATGCAGGAAATATAATTTGCAATTCCCTCAATAACATAGATTTAATTTCTCATATTATCCTTACATGTTTTATATGTTCTCAAGCTCTCTTGCGTGCAAAGCACATCAGAATATACAATAATACACAGCATAGAAGAAATTAAAGATTCATTGAATAAAAATTCAGAGCAAATGAGAATATGAAAATGCTTTCTATGAAATATCAAGAATATGCAACATTGCATACAAGGGATTCAATGGTCATAGGACAAACTTTGAGGGGTTATGCAGCTTACTGAAACATACATTTTTTATATAGGAATGTAAGATGGGAAAGTAACTCTTTGAGGCACGAACACGGAAAAGGGGACACGAAAAGAATACATCGTTTATTTACAGATATCATTTCAAAAGTATCATTGATTAGTAACAATGTCATATCATATCATTCATTTTTTACTTTATATCATTTCCTTCTTTGATTCAATGTTTACAATAAATGTTCAAAATGACGTCCACCCACAGTTATGCATGCTTGGCAATGCAGAGGGAGTGACATGAACAGATGCCAGGCTTGTAACCGTAATGGATAGTCGAGCAACGGGGTCTTCACATGAGTCAAAGAGATTCTCATCTATGAAACAGAGTACAAACGCAGATTAAGATTAAAAATAAAGTGAGATTCAGAATTACCATCCAGAAGAATTGAAACTCATCACGTGACAGGTATGAGTTGGAGTACTATCGAAGAAGCTTTGATTTGTTGCGGAAATTCGTTTGATAATGTGTTTGTTCACCTCAACGAAGGTCACTTCAAATCTACATTCCTGTACAAAAATTTATCTTAAAGTAAGCTATACCACTCTACAAAGTTTGAACAGCCTTATGGCCAACTGACTAGAGCTCTGTCCATTGTTACCACAGCTTACATGCTTGAATTCTGGAGGTGCCATGAATGTTTATTAGTGGTTCGGAATCCACATTAAACTGTTGGTCTCTTTCAAATTATCCCACAGTGTGCCAAAATGATCGTAGAGCGAAAAATCAAACCTCAAACTCTGTCCCATGACTTTCAATTTACTCTGTATATAAGCACTTTATTTGAAAATTAACATAGAAAACCACACAAAATTGCGAGAGACAAATGAATGCTATCACAAGTTTTTCATGGAATGTGTATCGTCAAATTTAGAAAAATTAAATTTAAAAATTTGGCCGATTTCTTTTGCAAATTAGATAAAATTTGAATTGTTGAACGACAACAATTGCAAGTAGTGAAATTTTACTACTTAAAAATTAAGAAAAAAACATCATTGCATTCAATGCACAGAAGAATCTGAGTTAAAATGAATTGATAGCAGAAACCACTGCACTACAAAAACATATCAAAGGGTTTAAAGGATTTAAACCAAACATAAAAAAAAAAAAAGCCAACTATCTTAAAAATTGAGGTTTACTTAATCCATTGAAGATTTTAATGACGAGGGAAAAATTAATTAGCAATCATATTATTACTTTTAATGACTCCTGGTGATGTTTTCTCAGTTTAATTAACGTTCTTAACACTCTCTTCTTTTTTTCTTTCTTTTTACTTTTTTTTTCTGAGATAAAAGCGTTTTGATTAATTGATTTCTTAAGATAACAGTTTAATATAATTGGGGCCTGTTGATTTTTTTAATTTACAAGTAAGTAAGTATTAATGTAATCCGAAGCCTCAAAACATTTTTTTTAAATATATTTTTTTTTAATTAAATACCCAAATTAATAATTATTTTTTAATTGTCGCTAAAATTACACTACTACTTATTAAAAAAACCCTCTCCAGAAAAATAAATAGGTCATAAGAATATGATATATATTTGTTTGTTTTTTAATTTATTCAAAAAATAAACATTTCTTTTAGCTCAAATAGCCGTCAGCTTTGTATAACATCAATGGAAAAGCAAATATTTAACTTTTACTTTCTTAGAATTAAATATTAATAGATTTAAATAGTTCGCATCTAAAGTTCTTTATTTTAGTTTCCTACAAAACTGAAATTTTTTATTTATGTTATCGATTAAAATATCCATAGATGTTTGTAGCATTTTTTCTCACGAGAACAAGTGACATTTCATTCCTAGGAGAGAGGAATGTATGTTATTTACAAATATGTAACAAACCCATCACTCAAATTTGATGACAGACAGCGGATAGTTATATTACATATAATTATAGTTTTGTACTAATAAGAACAACTTGTCACTCAAATCTGATAGCAGTATTCGGTATCATATATAATGAGGATTTTTGCGAATGACTCAGGTCAAAACAACTACAAACACAGTCGTGATATACTATGAGTTGTTCCATCGTGATGGGAAGAGCAACGTCACGAGCCTGAGAAATGTCTATTCCAATGAGAAGTTTTATATGGAAGCTGACTCTACTCTGCATTTAAAGGAGATTTTTTTGATGAAAGAGAGAGAGAGAGGTTATAAGACGAATTCAAAAAAAGAAGTGTTTTCTTTTTCTCTCTGTGAAGTGACTGAATAGGCCGAAGTTTTCCGCCTGTTTTCAAAGTGAGCCCCCTGACCGCATGAATCACGCCGTGTGATAGTTAAGGTCTGCCGCAGACCGGTTTAGATTCGTCGTAGACTCCGAGCATTCTGAAAATCTCCGAACATGGATAAAACCTTCGCACTTGTTTCCAAACCAAAATTATCTTTGATTTTTACTTTTAGCAGAGTTCCGTAAATATATATATAGTGTTTGTATATGAAAAAAATTAAAGTGTTCCTATGAACCCAAAAGTGACTCTCTTAAAGGCAAAATAAGTCTAGTAAAGGTAGAGAGACATTACAATGAACTAATTTTCTGATATCAATATCAATTCATCCATATTCATTATATCTTCTGTGTTTAGTTAAACAAACAGGGAAAGCTATATATTTTTACAGTTCAGAATTTATATTACAATGGTTCTTTTTTTTTTTTTTTTTTAATAAAATTTTTGCATTTAATTATGATCCTTTTTGCAGTTATTATATGACGTTATAAAAAATATCTATATCCAGAATATATATAAAATCACCAATATATTAAAAATGTCTCAGCAAATCATCCAACAAAGAGAAATTAATTCCATTGAAGAAAGTCAATACACGAAAGAAATGTCAATATTAAATATAATGTTTTTTTATTGTCTGCAATTAAAGTCAGTGCAACAAATTATAGTTGTCTTTCAGGGAATAATTTAAACAAAATGTAAATAAGTCAAAGGACGACCTTTCTTAAGCTTGTATATCATAAAGTTCAAATTGGTTATAGGAGAAGAAATATTGAAGAATTACGCAGTAAAATCCGGGAGATTCAACAGCTAAAAATTTGATCGAAAAAAATGAACTAAAAGCGGGGAAAATATTTTTAAAAAATGCCTTTATGTAGCCTCTGTTTTTCATCCAAACTTCCTACAGCATGGTATAGCATTCCTGATCACAACGCCAGACGCATAAATACATGCAAGGCATTCTGGCAACGATGGCTGCGCACAGACAAAAACCCTAATGCTTACTCCTAACATAGGAGAGAACGGAGCGAGGTCTTGGCCGACAGGGCACATGTTTTAAAACTCTGCCCTTCATGGCCGATGAAAACGCTAGGGTGGGGAAAGTTCTCGCCTCTCGACCCCTCCTTCCAACAACTTGAATTTTTGATTAGACCACCATCTTAGTGTTATCTTGCGCCTTCGATAAATGCATGGAAAATGAAATAAGATTTTAAACTGACAGCGACACGAGTTTGGGAGTGTGCATGTTACAAGCAGAGTGCGTGTGCTTCTTCTTCTTCTTGCATCTTCTCTCCTTTCCCCTGTTCTGCAAATAAAAGGAAAACAAACGAAAAGGTCCTCCACTGGAGACAGAATGGGAATGTGGGATGATACATATCTCTCTGTCTATCTATCACCTTTTAAATGAGGAGATGGGCCTTGCTTGAAAGGAAGTATGCGTTCCAAAGTTCCACTGTGCACTCGTGCATAAAATGACTAATAGCGATTTGATAAAGAATCTTCGCCACATCTGCGGACTGAATTGCATATCATTATCTGTTCACTCTGTCTTTAATAGCATGTCTTTGAATTGGGAACCGAACAAAGAGACTGACATGAAATATAAAATGAAATTAGAAAAGATGAATTCAGAATTAAATTCATCTGATTACTTTCTCTTTGGCAGAGTAAAGAAAAGTGATTTGAGATCTAGTACTTGCTCCAATTTATTCTTTAATCCTTTGTCCGTCTGAACAACCCTTAAAATGAACAGTCAAACAATGGTGATATAAAAGTTTGCACAGACACTTTATATTACTCCTTTTCTTTTGAAGTAGCTGAAAAGATTCGATAGTATTTGAGTTGTATTTTTTATGCATATTTTTCTAATTGTCGAAATAATCCCTATTGAAATAATTCAAATCATTTAATCACTATTACTGTTAAGGTATTTATGTTCTGTGATGCAATATCAATAAGGCTTTTATAAAATACTATGCAGTGAAATTGCAACAGCATCGTTTCACACCATATTATAATTGATAAAATTCTCATTATTGCGAATTTGGCAAATTAACATATAAACTAATGATCATGAAAATCCGTGTATGGAGGTGTGAA
The DNA here is from genome assembly GCA_021605095.1 of Caerostris extrusa. NCBI lineage: Eukaryota > Metazoa > Arthropoda > Arachnida > Araneae > Araneidae > Caerostris > Caerostris extrusa. The sequence goes on from BPLR01003274.1 coordinate 79,141, forward strand.
GAATTTCTATTATTTCATTAAATTCA
>BPLR01003275.1:0-17894 GCA_021605095.1 Caerostris extrusa
TAATGGACGAACAGCCCAATACAGTAAAGAACAACAAATATAATCACTAAAGACATTATCAGTAACACAAAAGGAAACAGTTAAGAACAGTAGGGCATATGCCTAGTTGCAAAGGAGGCAGATATCTGTATCAACCAGTCCTATTCGATATCATTGACTTTGTGAGTAATCAAGGACCCTGACAAGTCTAAAGCAGGCCACGCCGACCCATCTAGGGAAGGAACTGAAAAATCTTGTTGACTTATTCAATAGGAAATTCCACTTTTTTTCCCAAATGCCTTCTCTCTATACAGGTTGAAACCGTTGGATTTAATAGAGAAATATATATGCCGCAAAAAGAGGATCAGGTTGCATCATTTGTGATCCATTCTTGACCAACATATCAGACTGCTTATTTTCAATATATCCGCAATACACTGCAGTGCATTGAATTTCATGGTATTCAACAGATTATCTATCTTTACTATGCAGTTCCTTGAAATATCGCATCCACAGTTATTAGGAGTTTCAAAATCATAATTGCCGCCGAGGAATCAACATTTTCTTTTTCGCATTACTTTATTTTGTCTAAGGCCAAAAGATATCACGTCTTTTTCACCATCAATGTTGTCCATGTGCTTTCCAACTGTATAAGGTAATGTAAAGTCTATAAAATAAACTCCAGCTCCAGCATTTCTTAAAGGTCCTCCACACAGAAACAGAGGTGATATCAGCCTTTTTTCAGATTCTTCTATTAGCTCACACACTCGCTATATATCTCTTTCAAATTTTGAATCGTTCATAAAATACTTTTTATCCATCCACCCACTCACGTTCAAATACATTTTTTGAACTTGTAGTGGGATGCTAATGTTGCTACAGTTTTTTTCAAATATTAATTTTAGTAAATAAATGTAATTAATTAATTTTATTTTTTTTTTTTAGATTTTTGCGTTACATATATCTACCAATAGATGGCGCCAGATAAACTTTAAAAAAATGAATGAAAAATTATTTATAAAGGACTTTTGCAATATAGTGAAAAAAAGTAGGAATTGACTTATTATTACTTGTTCTGTATTTCTTCCTCTATTTAATCCAATCATTTCAACCTGTATAGAAAGAAGACTTCCTTGGTACTTCGTGGTGCTCCCTGTTCTCGCTAATCGACTGACTACTTGTCACCTTGAAAGCACGACTTTCTTGTATACACAGATAAGTGCAATATATGAATAAAAGTTTTAATGAGAATAAAGTAAATTATATCATAGATAACTTTTTCCTGGATTTATATTATTGGGCGGATCTCCCGCTAAGTCATAATAAATTTATGACTTTTGATAATCCACTTCTGCATTCTTATCTTAGCAAAAAATCTTGGTTTAAATATAGTTATTACAGGTAATTTTAATTAAACGAAAATTAATTATGATTATGCTAAGAGGTAATTATGCATCCGCTAAGAATAATTATGATTATAACCTACTTAAAAGAATGATAGACTTTGATTAGGCATATTAAAATACAGCACTGCTTTGATCTATATTATCTGATTATTGACATAAACATTTACTATCTAATATGATCAAGATAACACTCAATATTTATTTAAAATCAATATGTTGGATAATTCTGGCACTGAAATGACATTTTTTCGCAATCCTTTTTTCATAAATTTTCTTATCTAATCATCGAAATCTTCTTAATAATCATTACTTCATGATAGTTTAGTGATGTAATTATTTCAGTTTATCTGATAGTGTTGGAAGAAACGCCTAAATTTTTGCATTGCAAAATTTTAATAATTGCCTTTCAAAATCTTACTTCTTACAATTTCATAAGATTAATATAGTTTTAATGATAATTTCAACAATAAAACAGAAATTATGTAACTTTTTATTTTCTAAAAATAATGAAATAATTGTTTTAGTATATTATTGCCAATTTTAAAATGGCAAAATTTAATGTTTTATCATGTTGAAAACTCGATAGTTAAAAATATTGCGCAGATATTTTATCATTACGGTATCATCATCATCATTATAACCTTCATCATTATATCATCATCATTATTTGTTTTACAAATTGATTACAATACGGTTTAAAATATTTTAAATCGTCTATTAGTATTATTATATAATTAACAATAATATAGTAATATTTTTTTATATATTTTTTTTATTTTCTGCTGATTTCCTCCTTTTGTAATTTTCTTTTCCTAAAAATAAAAATTTCTTTTCATTTAATTTATAGACTTTAAACAAGACTTGCTCATAAAATATTTGAATCTAAACCCCCAAAAAAATTTTTTTGAATTATTAACGTGCATGAAATCAAAATTATAAGGAACGAAGAACTATTTCTTTCTACTAGAAATAAAATATCCGAATAAAGATAAAGATATGCGAATAAAGTATTCTATCTTAGAAAATTACATTAGTTATTTTTGAGGCTTTTAAAGTATATATATCAAATTTATCTAATAATTATTAAAATTACATGTGTGTGTGAAAAATAAATACAATTCGGAATTAATAGTTAAACAAAATATATTAAAAAAAATATAGTCAAATCTAATAAAGATCCTTGTAAGAATTTACTAGTTTTAAATTTACATAATTTATTATAACAGCAATAGTTATATTAATGATTACAATTATGAATCTTTTGTTAAAAAATAAAATGACTCAGTAATGTTATATGAAACTACCACATAGATACATAATAATGGTTTAATAAGGTGGTTCAATGCATGATATAATATACAAAAAGATGTCTTTTATGTAATTTTATGTTTAAAATATTTTAAATCGTATTGTGCAGATTTAAAATATTTTAAATCACATTGTAATCAATTTGTAAAACAAATTTATCTTTTACAAGGGAAATTACATTTAAAATTTTTATTCATATATTAGTAGTTGTACGTTATGTATGTTTATAAAGACGTACATGCATATGTATGTCTAAATATGTATTTATTTTTAATAGTGATGCACTGGTATTGGTAAAGATGAATGCTCAAATATACATACGTTAATCCTTATTTTTCTGAGTATGGTTATGTGGGCATCCTCAGAAACTAGTGCATATTTATTTACGTGTGTATGCAAATACATTTGTATACGAGAATGTATGTGACGCGTGTACGTCTATCCGTGTGTGGATATATGCCAATGAGCTTTGTATATGTAAATATGTGCATGTTTAGGCGCGTGTGTATGGTTATATATGCCAATGTAAATGTATGATATTTTTGGTGTGAATTCATGTATATATATTTATGGATGTATATTTTATTGCATGCATGCATGTAGTTTGTGTTTCTGTATGTTTATATGTATGTATGTGTGTGTACATGGTTCTATGTATGTGTGTATGTACATGGTTCTGTGTGTGTGTGTGTGTGTGTGTGTGTGTGTGTGTGTGTGTGTGTGTGTATGTATGTATGTGTGTGTGTGTGTGTGTATGCGTTCGTGCATATAAAGTGTGGGAATACGTATACTTGCATATTTGTACGCGGGCATCAGTACTCTTGAATAAGCATTAATGCTTACGCTCGATGCACATTACATGTTTTCACCTTTACGTGCACACACATGCACATACGTACATATACATATGCTCATACATACATATGCACATACATACATATACACATGCACACATACATATACATATACACATATACACATGCACATACATGCATATGCATGTATTATCTTAAAATTTACTACAATTAATTATTACATTTTAAAACTAATAATATACTCTATTTTACTATCCACAGACATTTATCTTAAATGCCACCGCTCCCGCCATCAAACATATTGTGTGCATTGTATTTTTTTACTCTGTTGGCCCCGTAACATGCAGTTATTCATTCAGCGCAGTTACGTCATCTACGACATCAGCGTAGCTGCGCCATCTATCGTTATTGACAGCCTTTATAAAAATAGGCAACACATGCACATACGTACATATACACATATACCTACGTACTTATATATAGATACAAATATAAAAACCACATGACCATACAGACTTACAAGTACGCACGTTGAATGTACTTGCACATGCATACAACATACCTATGAATGAACATGCAGATGCACACACATATGCACGGATATAAACGTACAGATTCATATACAAATAAACATACATACACAGGCTTATTCATACCTATACATATAAATACAAAGATACACATGCCTGTACATGGACATACATACATACATATGCACATGGACACACATCCATTCTTATACACATATGAAGCACATATATGCACATGCACATTCACTATACATGCTCATACATACACACATACACATGCACATTTACATATACATACACATACACTACACACATGTACACGAACACATGAACGCAACTCACGCACACAAACATGTATGCACGGACATACACACACACTAACAAAGATACGGAGGTTCTAAAGACATAAATATAGACATATATATATATATATATATATATATATATATATATATATATATATATATATATATATATATATATATATATCGTGTCGGCCCTCGCGCTTTATATCGACGTGGCATACTAGTCGTTATCTTATGCAGGAATATGAGCCATATATGTATATAAATGTGCACATTTGTACACACTGACATACATGTACATACATACACATATAAACACTAATTTGCATATATTCACATATGGAGAGACGCATTGCACTTGCATACGTTTCTAAGAGCGCATGCATAATCATGCTAAATGAAAAAAAAAATACAGATAATTGTATGTATGTTTAAACGTACATCTTTACTCATACCAGTAAGTACGTATTACTACTCATAGAAACATGTATAATTAGATGTACGTATGCATCTATGTCTTTATAAACGCAGATACTGTATAAGTGCTACACAAAGAAAACCCTAATTTTAAAAAAAGGCTAATTTTCTTGACAAAGAGTTTAATTTGATTTGTAAAAAGGGGAATTTGATTAGTAAAAAAAAAAAAATAAATTTGATTTGTTGCATATGGCTACAAAGTTATTTTGAGGTTTTATTTACAAGGTTCTTTTTCTTGCAAAAGTTATTTTTTTTTTTTTTTTTTTTGCATGAAGGTTAATTTGGTTTGCAAGAAGGTGAATTTGGATTGGCAACAATGTATAAGAAAACAAATCAGTATCAATTAATTATTGATTTTTTCAAATATGTACATCTGTAACTTAAGATAGATTTGAACTGGTTACTGAAACATCAAAGCGTAGAAATTTAGCCAATCATATGATTTTTTTTCCTACCGAATTGCTAACGAATTGCTTGCTTTTTTCCTACCGAATTGCTAACGTTTCAAGTTGCTTTTCCATTTGAATTTCATTTAACTTCTCAATGCCAAACTGCTGAAGAACTCTGAAAGAAGATTCTTCTACAAATAATATACCTGGATATATTTTTGCAGTGATCGAAAAATTTAACCTTAGGTGGAAACTGCTTCCACAAAAGAATAACCCATTTATTTCACTTGTTCACGAGATTCTGCAATTCTCGGTGGGAATTCACTTTAACATAAATGATACTGAACAAGTACCTCTTTAAATGTCTGCTTGCTAAACTGGAACTGAAAAGTAGCTGAACTTCATATAGATCTGAATCTTCCAAAAGAGTTGAGTAGAGGATTGTAAGAAAGATTGACTTGATCTTAATCGGTTTGGCTGAAAAGTTCTTTTTTGCGGTTGGTGTATTTATTGGTTGGTGTATTTGCTTGATGGCCGAGGTGCCGCTCGGTGCCACAGATTTCGGGCTCGAATTCCAGTGGTAAATGATAAACACCATATGATTCATATACACTGAAGTGACAAAAGTCATGGGATACCTCTTAATATCGTGTCGGCCCTCCTTTCGCCTGGCGAAGTGCAGCAACTCGACGTGGCATGGACTCAACAAGTCGTTGGAAGTCTTCTGCAGGAATATTGAGCCATGCTGTCTCGATCGACGTCCATAATTGTGAAAGCGTTGATGGTGCAGGATTTTGGGCACGAACAGACCTCTCGATGATGTCCCATAAATGCTCGATGGGATTCATGTCGGACGTTCTAGGTGGCCAGATCATTCGTTGGAATTGTCCAGAATGTTCTTCAAACCAATCACGAACAGTTATGACCCGGTGAAATGGACCATTGTCATCCTAAAAATCCCATCGTTGTTTGGGTACATGAAGTCCATGAATGGCTGCAAGGTGATCTCCAAGTAGCTGAACATAAGCATTTCCAGTCAATGTTCGGTCCAGTCGCACCAGAGGACCAAGTCCATGCCATGGAAAAACAGCCCACACCATTACGGATCCACCACCAGCTTGGAACAGTGCCTTGCTGACAGTTTGGGTCCATGGCTTCGTGGGGTCTGCGCCCCACTCGAACCCTACCATCAGCTCTTACCAACTGAAATTGTGACTCATCGGACCAGGCCACGGTTTTCCATTCATCTAGGGACCAACCGATATGCTCACGGGCCCACGAGAGTCGCTGCAAGCGACGTCGTTCTGTCAGTAAAGGCACTCGAGTCGGTCTTCTGCTGGAATAGCCCAAGAAAGCCAAATTTCTCCGCACAGTTCTAACAAACAAGTCCCTTGTACGTCCCACATTGATTTCTGCGGTTATTTGACGCAGTGTTGCTTGTCTGTTAGAATTTACGACTCTTTGCAGACGTCGCCGGTCGCCGTTAAGTCAGGCGGTCGACCACTGCGCTGTCCATGGTGGGATGTTATGCCTGAAATTTCATACTCTCGGCACACTCTTGACTGGGAATGTTGAATTCCCTAACGATTTCCGAAATGGCATGACCCATGCGTCTAGCTCCAACTAACATTCCGCGTTCAAAGTCTGTTAATTCTCGTCGTGCGGTCATCATCACGTCAAAACCTCTTCACATGAATAACTTGAACAGAAATGAAATGAAAGCACTGCGCATTTATACCTGTTCTACGCGATGCTACTGCCATCTGAAAATTTGCATATTGCTATCCCATGACTTTTTGTCACTTCAGTGTATTTATATATTTAGTAAACTAGAATACTTCAAAATATTAACTTTTTCCTAATAAATGACTATGGTGCCTGATGTTCGAGTGACTAGCTCTCCAGTGCTGGGTGCCACAAGGGTCGAGTTCAGGCTTTGCCATGAATGTTTGTAGTGGTTCGTAATTCACTTTAAACCGTAGGTCCATGTCTAATATGACTCAAGATATTTGGCCGTTGGGTTGACAATCCTACCCCATAAAAAGAAAACATCTCCTGTTTCAGAAATTGCCAATAGGTAAATGGCTATGGTCCAACATGAACTGTAGTACCAGTGAGTTAGTTAGCATTTATTGGTTATTGTGACTAACACAGGGATAAAACTATTGAAAACTTACATACATAAACAAAATTAATAATATTTGCAAATGACCTAAAATTTTCTTTAATAGTATTTAAAATCAATGTTTGTAGGATTTATGTAGCTGTTTAGTAATATCGAAATCCTTGTAGGATTTAAATTCATATAGTTGCAGCATAGTATATAAAATTTCCACTGGACTAATAATTTCAAAACTTAAAAGAGTAAAAATATTAAATATACAACGTGCATTTTTTTTAAATATCGGTGGATCTCGTGTTCCACTGATGTTCTACGAACAGCCGAATGATGAAGGATAAAGGGAAGTATTATCTTCTGAGGGGATGTAACTACCCGCATTTGTATGTTAAGGGGAAAAAATCCGAAGCCCTTTCTCTAGGTTCCTTTACTACATTCATGTTCATAAATTAAGGATAATTCAGAATCACACAGAAATTGAACTCTAAAATAAAAATTTCACCTGTAGAATTATCACACACATCTTGAAGAAGAATATGCAAATTACAGGAAACCACCAGATGGCGCCGATAGTACGTCCCAATGACGAGAGTGTAAGAGAGGGGTATATAAGGAAGTGGCAAAGAAGTAAAATTGTTCACAAGCGCTTTAAAAGCCTTTCAGTGCATTAACCGCATAGTTATGGCACAAAGGAAGCATTTGGTGATTTTTTACGTGGTAGAATTATCGGACGACTGGAATGTGGACGTACCCAGCTGGAAGTATCCGATGAACTTGGAATCGCCCAGAGTGTCATCTTCAGGCTTTGGCAACGATTCCAAGATGATGGTAATGTGAGTAGATGTTACAGAGCAGGTCGCCCCCGAGTTACAACGCCGAATGAGGACCGGTATTTAGCAGTTACTGCCAAAAGAAACAGACGGAGCACAGCATCAGACCTGTCTCGTCAGCTCTCTTCAGCTACCGGTACGACAGTTTCAAGGCAGACCGTGTACAGACGCTTAGGCACATTGGTCTATATGCTCGTAGGCCTGTCAGATGTGTTCCACTTACCGCAACTCACTGTCGCCTGCGATTAACCTGGAGTAGAGAGCATGCATTGTGGACACCGCAACAGTGGTCTTGTGTGATGTTTTCCGACGAGTCCAGGTTTAGTTTGCAGTCTGATTCTCGCCGGACTTTCATATGGAGAGCGCCAGGTACCCGTTACCACCAAGAGAACACCATTGAACGACACCGTTACGGTGGTGCATGGTGGCTCGTTTGGGGAGGAATTATTCTTGGTTCCAGAACTGACCTGCATGTTCAGAGTGTAACGATGACAGGCCACATCTATCGGGATGTCATTCTGGAACAACATGTACGTTTGTTTCGGGGCGCCATGGGTGCGGAATTTCTGTTTATGGATGACAACGCACGTCCTCACCGTGCAAACATTGTAGACGAATGCCTTCAATTGGATGATATCACCCGTATGGATTGGCCAGCATACTCACCGGACTTGAATCCAATAGAGCATGTGTGGGATATGCTTGGCCGACGAATTGCAGCCCGTCAACCCCCTCCCACCTGTCAACCGGAACTTCGGAGGGCATTGCTTGATGAGTGGTGTAATATTCCCAAGATCAGATTGATAATTTGATACTCAGCATGCCTAGGCGTTGTAAGGCCTGTATTGCATCGTCCGGGAGACATACTCCATATTAACCATCATACTAACCATGTTATACTGTTTTTGTAAATAGGTTCTTTTTTGAAATTTGCTCCAGGGAGTAAAAATTGCAATTTTTATTAATTATGTCAAACATATAGCATCTTTTTGCTCTTTACCTTTTGTTTAATAAATAGACTTTACAAATAAGTCAAATTTGTTTTGCTTCTGCCTCTTTCTTTGCCTGAACTTCATTACCCTTAATTTATGGACATGAGTGTATCTATGCGAGACGCTTTGTATACATTGCCATAATCACTAAAGTGTCTCTTCGTTTTGGACAACAGTGGCTGCATCGGAACTTAACTCCTTCTGCGTGCTAACTGCCCATGTTACCACTGTGACACAAATCGTGCTGATATTTCTTTTAAATCGCACAAATTATGAGAATTTTTTTCTCTTACAAGAAAAATCCTGATGTTTTCTGATCGACTCAAATTCTGTTTTTGAGTCAGTGGAATATATTTATACATGCACCAATTATGCTCATTAATAGTAACATAGTCAGTGCAATATTTGAGTGAATTATTAGTTCAGCTGTATTTGTTCACTATTAGTTAAATTGGTTTATACCATGATTGCGTCCTGATTTCATAAATTTGTCAAGTGCTTCGTTTTAGAAAAGTATCTACTTTTTTTCTTTTGTCTAACTTTAAACCTAAATTACAAGAAAAATTAATTCTAAAAATCTTAAGGCAATTTTATTTATGTATTTTATATTATTTATTTTTTAAATCTTATTTATTTAATTAATTTTATTTATTTACTTATTTATTTTATTTAATTTTAATTACTTATTTACTTTATTAAAATTTATTTTTAAATATTATTTACTAATTAAATTTAATCAATTAATTAATTTATTTATTTTATATTTTTAATCAGGAATATGTTTAAAAAATAATTAAATCACTTTTAAAAGTATATAAATATTACTCAGATAAACAAAACCAAATTTTTTCAAATTGCTATTACTCGATTATCTTCTCGTTTTGATCCATTGACCTGATAAATATTAAATACATAATACTTTTTAAAAATTATTAAATATGATGTAGCAAACTTATATGTCAATTTTTATTTTTAAAATATAAAAATTAAATTAATTGAAACTTGTTCAACTACTTACCATTTGATATACAATGTATAAATACTGCAAAAAAAAAGTACACTGACAAGCACGGATTCTTCTTATTTTATGTGTTTATTTTATTTTAAATTAAATTTCATAATATAAAAAATAACTAAATTGTCACTTTAACTAACTCAATGTGTTTAAGTTCAAAACAAGAATTGTCAAAAAGTGACATTTCCTAACAAATTATTTTGAGGATTCTTATATTAATTTTTTTAAATGCTAAAAAGTGTAAATAATATAATTTTTTTTGTATACGACATATATTTGAATATGTAATACAATTTATTATGTTTCCTCAATTACTTTATTTATCATTTGAAAGATTTAATTTTTTGTAAACACTATAATTTAATATGTCAAACATACGCAAATTATATTTAAGTCAATATATTCATATGCTATTAAATTTTAACATAATGCATCCATAAATATTTTATACACAAGGAATCTATCTGTCACTGACATTTATAATTATTTTTGATGATGTGTTTTGTTATTAACAATCTTTCTCATAAAAAGTCTTCTATGATAAATTCAAATTACTTTCGCCCAAAATGTAAGCTCCACATCACCAAGGAGTTGAAAATAAATTTAAACTCAAGGAAATTTTTTATGCTGTCATGAATTGTGAAGACATGACTTAATATGAAAAATGAAAAAGAGTATACAGGCAGGAAAAAATAAATCTTTTTTTTTTTTTTTTGCCAATAATAGAATGTTGAATATTATGGTATACTATACTTGAATATTATGGTCATTAATTTTTTATGGTATACTTTTATAATAAAAAAGACTTCTTTTGAAATGACAAGAAAGGAAGTTACATCATATTTGAAAGATCACATCACAAAAAATGAATATTTATGAAAAATTTATAAACCATATTTAATTAATTTATAAATGAAAAAGTTAAAAAATTATAAAATAATTTTTTTGATTAATATAAATGATTTAAAAATTATTAATTTATCATTGATTTATTAATAACTATTTAATATTTTTTTGATTAATATAAATGATTTATTAATAAATATTTTATAATTTTTTCATAATATAAATGATTAATTTATATATAATTTATAAAGTTAAAAAATATTAATTAAATTAAACATATGAAAGAAATTCTTATTGTTTTAAATTTTATTGCAATGCTATAGTTAGTTAATATTTTGAAGTAGTTGAATTCAATCGCTCTGGCGCTCGATGCCATAGGTTTCGGGTTAAAATCTCGGCAGTGCCAATGGATAAAATGTAGTAGTTCGAAATCCACTTTAAACAGTAGGTCCCTGTCTAATATGAATGTGAAGAGTTGGGCGTCGTTCTGACACCCTACTCGGTAAAAAAAATAATATCTCCTGTAAAAAAAATCTGCCAGTAGGCAGACGGCTTTAGCTCACCAAAGTGCTGTTGCGCCACTGGTGATGATGAGTTGAATCTAATTCATTTCTCGATGAATAAATCTCACTCACTCTTTAAACTTCATCAACAAAAATTTAAATACTAAATGTAATGTTAAATAAAAATGTTTATTTATAACGACGTTAAATAGAATATGTAAATCCACTTAGGGGTTAAAAAAAGTTTATGAATTCGGTGTTTGTTTCATTTATTTGTATAACACTTTCCCAAATACCAATATTACCGCTTTTAAAAGAAAACGTGTTATTTTTTAACGTGTATTTTAATCATATTTCAATGCAGGCGACAGACTACGAGGAAAAAGTTAATTGTTTTTAATGCTTTATTTGATGTGTTGAAAAAAAAAAAAAGTTTGCATTTATGTTGAAAATCTTAAAATGTACTATTCTTGTAACACCATAGTGAAAAATATATTTTATGTTGGAATTTATATTGCTTTCTATTTCAACAAACCTAGCATTTCGACATTTTCGAAAAGAAGTGAATTTCTGAGCGTAACAAAAATTTTTTGTTACGATAATTCAATTAGCGTTATTTGTTTACAAAAGGATTAAATTCACTAAATGATGACAGTTAGTAATAATTGGATAAAAGAAACATTTTAGAGTCGCTCATAAAATATACTCATTTTGCGGCAGTTGTCAAGAAAACAAGTAATATGAAAAAAATTTTAAAGTCAATTCCTACGATTTTTTTCACTATATTAAGCAAGTAATTGTTATAAATAATTTTCATTCATATTTTTAAGTTTATCTGGCGCCATCTATTGGTAGATTAGGCAACTTAAATAAAAAAAACTAACATTATCTTGTTTAAATTTTCAATCTTTAATAAAATATTGAATTAATATTTGAAAAAAACTGTATTAACATCAAGATGACACTCATGTCATTATAGTTCAAAAAAAAATGTATTTGAACTTTAGTGGATTTAATAAAAAGTATTTTATGAACGATTGAAAATTTGAACCAGAATAGATGGCGAGAATAAGCTAATATAATGGAAAATTTGAAGAATTATTATTAAAAAATGATATAAAGAAATACGATTTATATTTTTTAATATCGATATGTTAAAATTTTTTAATACGATATAAAGAATAAAAGTCGTTATAATACTAACCACGAAACTTTTTCAATTCCTTCTATTAGTTCAAAATTCCCTAGGTGAAGATGATGTTAAGATAAAATACCATATAAACATTAACGTTAATGTTATTTCATTTATATGAGTAGAATTTAAGAAAATTGTGATTAAAATGTTGAATGATCAATCATTTTTAAGACATTTTTAATTTTTATTTGCTGCACATCGTAATCCCTCGTGTCGCATTTATGCATGTCACGAATAAAGAGGTAACTGTTCCTACATTCTATACGAGACGCTGTATAAATCTCAAACGGTCTCTCGTTACTAAAAGCAGTGTCTGCAATGAAGACCACCAAAAATTTGAACCATGACTTTTCTGCTTGCAAATTGCTGCGCATATTACCATTGGTACTGCTTGAGCTTTTTACTGTTATATAATAATCATTTAAACTAATTAACAATTTCATCATTGTACACTGAAATTTATAAAAATATATTAAATCAAGAAAAATATTCATTTCATTCATTGTAATATGTTTTAATTTTGTTTTTTAGAGAATGCGCCGTCTTCAACACTTTCACATTGCTACCTATGCTATTTCTATCTTGTTTCTGCTGCCGGCCCTATTTATATTTTCTACTTACAAAAAAAGTAAATAAACCCCTTACTTTTTATTGCTAAATAAGCTTTATTTTAAGAAAACTTTATTTCTAAATAAAACTTTATTTCAAATTGATGATTTAATTGATGCAATTTTTTTTTTTGAAAATGTAACAAGTAAATTAATTAAAATTTCAGTCATGTTGGATTTAAACCAAGATTTTCTCCAATTCAGGTTCATTACTACGAAACGTGTGTATATAAAAAAATACAACCTGCAGCAGACGTCAACAAAGTGTAAAATATATATATTTACAAAGTGTAAAATATATATATATATATATATATATATACGTTATGTCGTCAACATTGTTTATGCTTTTTATAAAACAACAAAAAGAATAAATTTGGTATATAAAAGCAAAGTTGCATTACTGGTTTGGTATAAATACATGTGTTGATTCATTCCGTGATTCCGTGCATTTGAAAACACTTTTGACGACTATAAAATTTTCTTAGAAAAGGTATATAGAAATTCGTCGGGGAGTTCAGCCAATCCAGCAATGCTGATTTTAATATTACACAATCAGAAAAACCTTGGAAAGCCAGCCATGTCCATTAGGTAAAAAAGCTTGGAAATCACTGTATGTAAGGTTGGGCTTGTTTTACAAGCCCAACCTTACATTCAGTGATTTCCAAGCTTTTTGTGGAAGACGGATTAGACATTTCAATCATAAATTTTGAATAGCTGAACAGTTACAGTTATTATCATGTTATTTTTTTCATATTACAGACGTATAAATAGCCAACAGCGCATACCATACATGGTACATTCATTAATACAATGCCATCATTGCTTGGTCTTTCGTGTTGCAACGACTGACATTTTCTGCCATAAAAAAAATTACATGAAACAAACTTTTAATATCTAAACTCTTTTTTCTTAAATAAAATTCCCGTATGATCGCTGAATATTTTGTGAAAAAAATGGTTTTGGAATTAAAAAATAAATAATAATATTAAATATGAACCGATGTTTCTGTAGTTGGATGAATACCACAAAAACAATTTTTGTATATAACAAATAGATTTCTACTTCAAAATTGAAACTTTTGAATGCGTACAGTTAATATTTTTTAAGAAAAATGCCAAAGTATTGTCAAATGTACATTACAAACATTTTATGTACGAAAAATAGACTTTTATAGGAAAAGATACTATCGTTAATGAAGATAATCACTTTGTTATTTTCGTAATAGAAATTAGTTATTTTGATATTTTTATAAATATTTTTAAATTATGTGCATTACGGTAATATATGAAATTTCGTTTTTCATTAATTTAAAATAGAAAATAATAGAATAAAAAAGAATAGCCAATCTTCAATAATGTATTGTTTTAAAAATACGTAAAATTGTAGAACTCATTTAAAAAATGTTTTTATGATTATATTTTTGATGATATATATATTTTTTTAATTACACGATGGAGAGAGAAGTTAAATGTTAAAGTATTAAATCAGTTTAAAAACATTTCTTAATTTCATTTTTTTCTGGCGTTAAGAAAATAATGGTATTCTTAATGAAAATGTTAATTTTTCATTATTTATATAAAAACATATTAAAAAAGAAAAACAGTTTTTAAAAAAGAAAAACAGTTTTTAAGAATGAATTAATCAGCATATTTTGCTAACCTGTTACAAAACAAAATTTTAAAAAAAATAATAATAAATTACTCCTTTCATAGATTTCAAACAAGCAAAAATATTTCCTTTTTCAAAAATGAAATTCTTTGACTTTTTCTATGAAAAGTCAGTCACTTAAAAAATTGTGTGCTTTTATGCAGCTGCTTATAATAATCAAATTGTTTTTATACATATATTTTTTCTCAGTTTAAAAAATACAATGAGCGAAACTAATTTCATCTTTTTCCTATGTTTGAATTATTTTCAGTCAGCGAATTAAAAACTTAGATAAATGTGTAACTGATGCCTCATGTTTTTAAGGCAAAATTATTCTAAAAAGGAAAAAAAAGTAGTTTTTATCCAGGAAGTTGGAAAAAGTTTGTTAAGAAAATATCATTTGGTGTGAAAATACTTTTTTTTTCATTTATTTCGAAACTAAAACCGAATGTTTTACTTGCCACTGAAAGTTTACACAGGCGAGTATAAAGATTTTAATTGTAAGATAGCAATTCTTAATCTTATTCCTATAAATTCAATACAAAAATAACTAAGGGAAAATGCGAAATAATTTAATTGAAACCACTAAAAAGCATAATTGCATTTTTCCATTTCAAATGAATGAATACATTGTAACTTTGCACACATAAAAAAAAAAAAAATATTAAACTAATTTGCTTCTACGTGATGGTGAAAAAGCCCAACAGCACAGGTAATCCAATTAGAAGTTGAACAGAAGACAATTAATTAAATTGAGTTTTCACTTGAAATGAAACTAATTCCGATTCAATACACCAACCCTAAAAATAGTTAATCAGTAAAAATGAAAAACGATATAATAACAAGTTCGCTAAATTACTTGTTATTTTCATTTATATATCAGTTGCAAAAAGAAATATTTGAAAAGTAAATATATGGAAATCATTTTTTTTTCTTTGTGTTAATTAATTAAATTTTATGTAATGACGATGCAGATGATATGTTTATTTTTCTTACAAAAAATGATTATTCTAGAATGTCAGATACGTTTTTCCAATATTAAGCCACAAAACAAGTTTATTTTTCTACTGATTGGCACTTAAATTTAATATCTATATAAACAGAGACATCATTATATTTATGCTACAGTATATTTTAATGTTTAAACAATAAGTATTTTACTGTGCAATAAAAAATAATCTCTTATAATGTATAAAATTGATTTAACAATCTAATTGAGTTATACATGATATTATATTTCACATTATAAACAATCTAGAAAATTCCTTTTACTGCGGAATATCGTCTTCATTGTAATGGCTTATAAGTATTATTTATCAAGTATTTTAAACCTTAATGTAAGCAGTTTGAAAAATACTTTAGTTCAGTCCTTTGGGGATTTTGAAAGGCTTATTTTGCGAAAACAGATATCCATTACTAATTTGAGAAGGGTGTACATTCAATTAAGTTCCTTCTTATTATAATGATAGGTAAGATGAGTCTACCCTTAGAGAAACAGAAAACACAACAGCTCATTTTATATTATTCTAGATGTACAATTATAAAAAAAAATTGTTTTCAAGTGTTTACGAATCTCATCTTATGTTTTTATGTCAACCTAGTATTTCTATTTGTTGTAAATTTAATATCTGATATTTTGCATGTATTATCAAAGTATGCTTCACAAATTATAATACCTTATTTCTTAACTATTAGCAGCGTATGAACTTTTATTAGTATACCGATATAAAATCGTATCAGGAAATTAGATACAAATTAATGAAAATAATGTGATATTTTTTATCATCATCATCGTCAACAGCATAAACTAATATATATATATGTGATGCAGCTATTTTGTAACTGCACTGAGGGATATTTTACATTTCTGACTTCTGAGATTATTCAAAATGTAAGAAATGTTAGTTAAAAAAAAAGTAAGAAAGACATAGAAATTGATCCGAAAGGAATCCATATACCTAATGCACATCATTATTATGAATCTTATTATGCATCATTTTATTTCATCAAGAAATTTATTTCAATAATTTTAATACGAGACCAATTAAAAAGTGGCTGTAACTGTAGTAATACACAGGTAACAATATATTTTATACTTATCATCCACGAAAAAAAGTAAGAAGGCTGATTCAACATTCAACATAACCATTATCACTGAGCCCCTACTTGCGGCTCAATAACAACGTGCGCCTCTTATGAACATTAGGGTTGAAGTTCAATCAGCAGGCGGCGATGTTGTACATACTGTTTCAAAAACGGAGTCTCGGTGGTGTTTGTAATGTGTAGCATCTTGCGTCATTAATCCGACTATCTGGTGGTTGTTTTGCGGGTTTTCTGCCTTTTGATACTTAAATACGGGTAGTTCCACCAAAAATTCCTCTTGGAAGGCAGTGCCCCTTTTCTTCATCTTCACGGTACCAAGACTTCACGGTGAGACTTCTACCTACGGGTGTTCCATCCCAACAGTAACTACCCGGCCCTTGTCCCTCCTTCAATAAGACCCTCCGGGTTCTTGAACTTGATCTAGATGTTGCTGTCAACCAAGTGGGATAAGAAAAAAAAGTACCAAAGTTCAAATGCGTTGGTTGTCGTACGAGTATTGTTGGTTTTTGAAATAGGATTTAAAAGATTTAGATAAATGCTCATTTAGGCTTTTCTAGTTTACTTTAGTCTCTGAATTGCAATAATAGTCACGTCCATTTGCCCAGTAAGAGAAAGCTATACATATTCTTCAATATATTGAAATATTCTATTCTATTGAATTCTATTGAAGAATATTCGATATTCTTCAATACATTGCCATCATCGCTTGGATTTTCGTGTGACAACAACTGACATTTCTACCATAAAACCAAAATTACACCAAACGAGTTTTTAATATCTAGACTCTTTTTTAAATTCCTATATGACCACTGTACTTTTTTATG
>BPLR01003276.1:0-48682 GCA_021605095.1 Caerostris extrusa
GTGTTAATAAAGTTTTTTCAAATATCAATTCATTAATTAAATTAAAATTTATTTTTTTTTATTTTTTTTACATTTAAGTTCCATGTATCTATTAACAGATGGCGTCAGATGAACTTAAAAAATGAATAAAAATTATTTATAAAGGACTTTCGCCAATATAATGAAAAAAAGTAGGAATTGACTTTTATATTACTTGTTTATTCTAGTTTTAAGAATGTTTTATTTCTTTTTGTACAGATCAAAAGGAAGAATTTTAAGCTGACAAAAATAAATAAATGAATGAATGTTTACAATAATAATTAAAAAGCGATTAATTAATCTTATTTTTTAAAAATTCTTTCTAATGAAGAAAATCAATAAAACATGTTCAACCTTTATATAAAAAATGCAATATTAACAAATGTCCAACGTTTAAAATAGCCAACAAGCAAAAACGAAGTCAATCTGCTTAAATCAGAACACAAATGCAATATAAACCACAGAAAATCTTTTCAGCCCTGGTTTTCAGAACGTTTAAAATTATTAGCCTAACTCAAAGAAATTAAAAAACGAAAGGATATATTCGCATTGTACGAGAAAGTATGGGCAAAAGAAAAAAAAATTGAATAAAAGTCATAGAAATCAGGATCTTTACAAATCCATTAATTTCATGTTAAAAAGTAATACAAAATACATTAAATTAAGCCCCCAGATTTAAAATATTCAGGGAATAGAAACAAATACTTTTCTGGAGAGACGTTAGTAATAACACCGACGTATCATCCTCTGTTAAAGAATATAGATTAAACAGTCACAGTTCCTCTGCATATTCTTTCTTTTAAAATTAATGTTATTAAACTTATGAGGAATGCATGTTTCTTGCACAAATAAATTTTCTCATCAGAATTTTAAATCATTCGAATAGGAACATGGAAGGATATTCGGTCATCAGCGCTCCTCTCCGGGGACATTAGGAATTGTGAGAGATCTCATTAGAAGTCTCTTTTCATTAACGTATGCGCAACTAAATTCGCACCTAACTGAATAGATTTGAGTTTTTAGTTAAGTTTTATTTTTTATTCCGTATTGGTCATTTATTAAAGTTATTTTAGTTAGTTTGTAAATTAGGAGAAAAAAAAAAATTCTTGATTTGTAGAGTAATTTTGCATGGTCATTTTTCGAGTCAAACAAAAGGTAAGTTTAATTATATCTTATGTCCTTAACAGAAATGTTTGTTTTAAATACATCATTGTTTAAAAACTAATTATTTAAAACAATGCTGTTATAATTAAAAAACAATCTTATTAATGAAGGGCATAAGTTAAATAGAATTAAAGTTACCTACAGCATGGTTCAAGAACAAATTATTTAGGCCCAATGGCCAATTACCTAGCACTCTGGTCTTTGGTATCACAAGCTACAGCTTCAAATTCCGGCGATGGCATGAATATTTGTGAGGGGTACCACTTTAAACTGTAGGTCCCTGTCTAAATAGCCTAAAGTGTGCACAAGATGACCATAGAACGATACACCAAACCAAACCAAACTGGCGTTGTGCGACTGATTTCGGGTTGCAGTCAAGTCGGTGCCATGGATGTTTGTAGTTGTTCGGAATCTACTTTTATGCAGTAAATCTGAATCTCATATGACTGTAGAGCGTCACAAAACTAAGTCATATTTCCACCTACTGGGGTTACATCACAACAGAACTGCCCTCTTTCCCTTCAACCATGAGTAAATACGAGTTCCTGGGTTTGGTGTAGATGTCTGCCAAGCAGGGGATAAGAAATAACCAAAAGAATGAATTTTATTGAACAAATCGTGATTAATTAGTTCTTATCTTGTTTACGGGAAGTAAATCAAAAAGTTAATAAACATTAAAAACTCGACAGTTTATCGCTAATCTTTGGGAACTGATGGGCATCATTTAAAATATCTCTAAAAAATGCGATTTGTAGGGTAATTTTCTGCAATATGGTAAATATTTTATATAAATTTATTTTATGGATAAGTTTGTTTTAAATACAACATTGTTTAATAGCAAATTATTTTCACTAAACGAACAGTTATTAATTAGTTCATATCTTGTTTTTTTAATTTTTAAAAAAAATTATTCTGATTCATTCTAAGAGATTTCGATTCATCATAAGAGATTTAGATTCATCGAACTATTACTAATAAAAGGCTTTTCACTTTTACTCATTTTGAAAATAATAACGTGAAATAAATCCAAGAGGTAATAGACAATAAAAAAATCCACAGTTTACCGCTAATATTTTTGGTTCCTACTACTACTACACTACACAACATCACTGAGCCTAGAGCTGAGTTGCCCAATTAGCGTTTGGGAAAGGTATGGATGAGAAACCCGATTGGGCTCCGTCACGCTGTATGGTCACGTGAAAGTGAGACTTACGACGATTACGAACACCTACATACATTCATGGCACCGACGAGATTTGAACCCGAAAACTGGGCATCGAATGAACGCCAGAACACTAGTCACTCTGCCATTAGGACCCGAAACAACACTAAATTTGAAAATTTATATTACAGTAGTTTATAAATAATACATATATGAATAATGCAAATATTTTTTATCATTTAAAAATAATTAATTGTAAATTTTAAACAAAAATTCAAGTTTTAATAAATTTCTTATTTCATTTTGTACAGATCAAAGAGGAATAAATTTTTTAACAAAAATTAATAAATAAATGAATATTTGTGATATTACTTAAAATGTGTTGAATTAATTTTTTAAAATATTTATAATCAATGAAACAACCTAAACGGTTTATATGACAAAAAGCAATATTAACAAATTTCCAACTTTAAAAACAACCAACAAACGTAAAAACAATATTAATCTGTTTACATCAGAACACAAATGCAAAATAAACTACCGCAAATCTTTTCCGCCACGTTTCCCCTAACGTTTAAAATCATTAGCCTAACTCATAAGAAATTTAAAAACGAAAGAATTATATCCACACTGCACGAGAAAGTATGGGTAAAAGAGAAAAAAAAAAAAAAATTGAATAAAACACATAGAAATCAGGGGATCTTTACAAATCCATTAATTTCATGTTAAAAAGTAATACAAAATACATTAAATTAAGCACCCAGATCTAAAATATTCAGGAAAAGAAACAAATACTTTTCTGAGAGACGTTAATAATAACACCGATGTATCATCTTGTGTTGAAAGAATGAAAATTAAACAGTCAAGACTCCTTTGTACATTCTTTCTTTTAAAGTAATGAATGGTATTAGAGTAATAAGGAATGCATGTTTCTTGCGCCATAAATTTGCTCATCTGAATGTTAAATCATTCGAATATGAACGTCGAAGGATTTTCGGTCATCAGCGCTCCTCTCCGGGGACATTAGGAATTGTGAGAGATCTGATCAAGTCTCTTTTGATTAATGTATGTACAATTAAATTCGCACTTCACTGAATTGATTTGCGTTTTTAGTAAACTTTTAATTTTTTATATGTTCTGTATTGATCATTTATTAAAGTTAATTATTTTTGCTGCTATCGTGTCCATGGATTTAAAATATAATTATCAAAGTTAGTTCAAGTCAAAAGTATTCACGATAGCGGCTGTTAGCAATGGCGCCCCTTCACTATACAGGACTTCTCTTAATTTGGCCTTGATTGGCACCATACCCAATTGCAAAACATGGGGAGTGAGTGTTGGGCACTCTAGAATGTGCTTAGGTGTTAGGAAAGCGTTGGGGCAGTTTCTGCAGGGAAATAAAAATAATTTTTAGTAGTTTATAAATTTTGGGGAAAAAATGTGTGAGTTTTAGAATCATTTTCAACGAAAAGGTAAGTTTAATTATATTTACTTTATGTCCTGAATGGATAAATGTATTTTAAATACCGCATTGTTTACGAATAAATTACTTTTACTAAACAAGTCGTGATTAATTTGTTCATAACTTGCCTTTTTTCATGGTGAGGACGATTTTCTTGAATAATATCTTTGCCCATAATCCCTGTGTAGCAATCTTTGACGGTTGTTGGATAAGGACCTTAGTGACCTTTTAATATGAGTAGTGTTCCTGGACGGTGATTAAATGTACTAATAGGATTAGGTATATTGTCATAAGGTCCGAATTGTCATGGACATTTCGAGTAACATTCAAGCAGCCTCAATCAAATTCTGCGTTTGTCACATATCATCACAATATTCTCTGCAATGGGTCATTCTATCTGGCAGTTGAATCATTGAGGACTGAAAGAAATCTGCCTGTCCTGTGTGGTCATGCCTCATACTTCATCCTACAGTCAATTGAGCAGCCGATTTTCAATGGAAAATATAGCACAATGTACGCACAGTCAGAGGATACAAGATGGTGGGGGCAATACTATGGTGAGGACGATGTTTTCTTGGATACTATCATGGCCCATATTGGATATGTCATGATATTGGACCATATCATGGCCCATATTAGCCGCCTGTGGAGCAATCTTTGATGATTGTTAGATAAGGACCTTAATCACACTTTATCAGCAGTGCACCTGGAGGGGATTGAAGGTACCAATAGAATTAGGTCTCTTGCCGTAAGGTCGGAATGGTCATGGAGATTTCGAGGAACATTCTATTGACTTCTAATCGTGTGCTGTCCCTCGAGTTCACCTGATATCAACCCAATCGATTATTTGGCGAGCGAACTGAACAAAAGCAACTAAAGGATCAGCTGATGATAGTCTGTACCTGATATTTTAGACTTACTAGCATCAGACAATAATCTAATTGGGTCTATATTTTTTGGGCTAGAAGAGATTCGTATATCGTTTTCGCATTCGTATGTTATAAATACCATAGTCTATTTCGTATTCGTGTGTTATAAACTAATGATTTATCGATATCAATGAGTTCAGAAACAAAAATATTCAGAAAGAAACAGTTCTAAACTGTGTAGTAATCAAAGTAGTTTCCCATTTTTTTTTTATTGTATTTAATTTAATTTTTAATTAGGAATTTCTTTTTGCAATAATATTTAATTGGTTTATCATACCGAATTTTTAAATTAAATAACCTGAAAATTTATTTCTGTTCTCAAGTGGGATTTTTCTATAAATAAAAGCAAAAAGTTTATCTTTCTGCAAATTATCGGTACTAAAAATTCATTTTCAAACTTTTAATCATAGAAAATACTTTAACCTAATAGTTGCCGATTCATTAAGAAACCTTTGCTGAAAAGATTAAATATTCAAAACTTTTTAATTTAAATTTGGAGTTATTTTTTTTATGCAGATAAAAAAAAAACTTTTGAAATAAATATTTTAATATGATATCAAAAAATGGTTTAATGAGTTTCTTTTTTGCTTATTTGTTATTAATGATTTTTTTTTATTCAAGCATGTTTGTTAGAAGGATTTTTTCTACCATTACTTAAATTTTATAAATCGGGATATTCACTTCTTTTGGATAAATTTTTCTGTATATATATAAATGCTCAAATGCATTTGTTTATTTGTTCTCCTCAGAAATTATTGTTCTTTCATATTTTTATGTTTTTGTTGTTTTATTTTTATTGGTGCATATTAATGATTACTTTTTAAATAAATATAATTTACCTATGGTTTTGGATATTAAAAGTCCTGTTTTGCCATTTAAAATACTTATTTAATGCAAAATATCCAAACTTCAGTTTCAATTAATTCAAATTCTAAGCAAATTTGATGTTGTTGTAATTAATAATCAGTGTCCGGCAGCTTGGTTTGGTTGGTTGGTCGCTCTACGATCATTCTTTGCACACTTTTGGGCTAATTAGACTCAGACCAAAAATTTAACTTTGATTCCGAAACACTCAGAAATCTCCATGCCACCGAGATTCGAACCTGAAGCCTGTGTTACCAAAGGCCAGAGGGCTAGCCAATTAACCATCAGGCCACCAGGTGGTCGGCAGCACTCGACGGGCACCTCATTAGTAGTCTATTCATGGAAGAGGAGGTATCTTCTATTGTGATTGAGCACCCGCAAGCAGATGACTGACTTGACTCTATGTCAGCGAAGAAGGAGGGCATTGCCATTCGGGAGATTTTTAGGGGGAACTACCTCGCGTTTGAGTATCGTATGAGACAAAAACCCGGAAACCTCCCACCAGGTAATCTGATTACTACTACTAGTACACCACACCACATCCCTGTGCCTACAGATGAGCTTCCCTTTTACAGTTTTGGTATGATGTGGGGAGAAGTCTGATTGGGCTCTGCGACACTCTCTGGTCATATGAGACCAGGACCTACAGTGTATAACAATAAAGCCACCAGATGACTGAAACTTAGCCCTAATGCTTACAAGCGGCCCTCGTTGCCACTGAGTAACGAGTCGAATCCAAACAAATATAAAGCCTGCTTTTTTTCTTTTTTTTTTTTTTTTTGCTGTTAAAGATAATTTTTTTTGAATCAAATAAAATTTAATTGCATTAAACGTTTAGAATATATAAACTTATGATTTTTCAGTTATTAGCCTCAACACTTTCCAAGAGCTTTTCTCTGTAATCTAAAGCGAAATTCATATTTTAAATACAATAACGAATCTAAAACAAGAATATTTAATTTAAAATTAAATAACAAGCTCTAAACGACCGAAAATAACTCAAACTCATTACACATACTATTGATTTTTTTTCAACAAGCCTGTAACCAAGACCTTAAGATCCTTCTTAAACCACGCCGATTATGCCCCTCTCTCCGCAGTGTTCTAATTGAAGGAAAACTTCCTTCCTACCCACCTCAATTATAAAATCCTTCCTCTAATGAATACTTAAACCTCGATTCATCATTTCGCGTCTTCAGTCTTTTCCCGGAGAGGATTTAATGTAATTAAAATTCCCGAAACGAACAGATTTTTAATACAGATTAATTTTTCCCAAATAGAGAAATATCTGTTGCTTGATTTTTGTGAATTGTGAAAAACGACTTACGGAGTAATCTGGGACATCCCATGTTTGGTCTAACATTTAAATTTCGTTATTTGTTCATCTGCTTTTGTTTGGATGAAAGTATTTAATGGTTTTTGTGACTAAACGAAAATATGAGAATTTTACAAATGTTAAAATTTTGATGTTAATTAAATGATGCATTGGCCGAAGTAAATATAAAAAGAGATTTTCGGATAAACCCAGTAGAAGATGATTTTTAGCATCATGTTTCTCAATTTAGAGGGGATTATATCAATGTTTTGTTCATAATTATTTTCTATTTTCAAAATGAAAATTGCTTGCTGAGTTAAAATATTTATTTGAAAATGTTATTATTAATTTTTGTGTATTTGATTTTGGTGCATATTGTTCCTCTAAATTTATTAATTTGTATTTTTCTTTCTAATGTAGCTGGCAAACTGTTAGACAGCTTGGTCTTGGATGCCTTAAGGCAAGCGCTGCACAGACGTTACTCACTTTGCATTACCCAGGGGCGCGTGTAACTTGAAGATAAGCCACGCATGCGTAGTAACAATGCCTCCGCAACGCTCTACGACCCTATTAGACCGGGACCTACAGTTTAAAGTGGATTCCGAACCACTACAACATCCATGGCACCACCGGGACTCGAACCCGAAACCTGTGGTACCGAGCGCCAGAGCACTAGCCACTCGTCCATTCAGGCACGATGAATTTGTAGTAACTATACTAAATAACAATTCATTTGTTTAGTGAATGTTTTGTTTGGTTTTCCGCTCTATTGTCATTCTGTACACACTTTAGGCTAAATAGACCGGGACTTATAGTTAACGTGGTTTCTGAACCACTCGCAAAACAGCGCTGCCACCGCCAGGATATGCACCTGAATCCTGTGGTACCAAACACCAGAGTGTTAGCCGTTGGCTATCATGCAACTATGTGATCGGCAATGTTCGACGGACACCTCATTAGTAGTTAGAGAAGGAAGGGTATCTTCTGTTGTGATGGAAGTAGAAGTCTGGCATGACTGTCTTCAGTAGAAGTCGGATATGGCTCTATGTCACTGAAAAAAGGAGGGCATTGCCATCCGGCAAGACTTTTAGGTGGAACCACCTCGCATTGACGTAAATTATGGAACAAAACCAGGAAAACTCCCAACAGGTAATCTGACTAACGAGACAAGATGCTGAACATCAAATTTGAATAAATATCATCGAGTCTCCTCGTACTTGAAACAGTGTCTATAACAGTCATCAGCTGATTGAACCTCAGCGCTAAAAACTCACCAGCGGCCCCTGTCACCACTGAGCTAAGAGTCGTGTCCAAGGAAAATTAAATCCTACAAGCATTTTTTTTCTCTTTTTTTCCTATTGAAGATCATTTCTTTTGAGTCAAATAAAATTTAATTGATTAAGACTCTAAAATATATGAACCCTATTTATTTTTCGGTTATTAGCCTCAAAACCTTCCAAAAGATTTTCTCCCCAATCTAAAGCGAAATTCATATTTTAAATTAAATAACGAATCTAAAACAAGAATATTTAATTTAAAATTAAATACAGCGCCTTAAACGACCGAAAATAACTCAAACTCATTGCACATACTATCGATTTTTTTTTTTTTTTTTCAACAGCCTTGTAACCAAGACCCTTAAGCTCCTTCTTAAACCACGCCGATTATACCCCTCTCTCCGCAGTGTTCTAATTGAAGGAGGGGAGGAAAAACTTCCCTTCTTGCCCCCTCAATTACAAATCCTTCCCTCTAATGAATACTTAAACATCGATTCATCATTTCGCGTCTTCAGTCTTTTCCCGGAGAGGATTTAATGCAATTAAAATTCCCGAAACGAACAGATTTAATGCACATTAATTTTTTTTCCAAACAGAGAAATATCTGTTGCTTGATTTTGTGAATTGAGTAAAGCGACGTACGGAATACTTGAATCCTGTGGTACAACATACTTGAATCCTGTGGTACAAGGTACTTGAATCCTGTGGTACAAGGTACTTGAATCCTATGGTATAATGGACTAGAAAACTAACCATTGGTCATCACGCCACTATGTGGTCGGCAACGTTTGACGTGCACCTCATTAGTAGATCTATTTATTTAAGGAGGAAGGGGGTATCCCCTGTTGTGATAGAGCACCCTTAAGTCGAAGTCTGACTTAGCTTCATTCTGCTGAAGAAGGAGGGTATTGCTTTTCGGGAGGATTTTCAAGAGGAACTACCTCGCATTTGAGTATCATATTTGATAAAAACTCGGAAAACTCTCACCTCTATTCTGACTAACGAGACAAGATGCTGAGTATCAAAAACGCCATCGAGACTCCTCGTTTTTAAAGCAGCCTGATGGCCAATTGGTTATCTCTCGTCTTCGGCAGAATAGACTTCAAGAATCGAATCCTGGTCAAGGCATGTATGTTTATGAGGGTTCTGAATCCACGTTAAACTGTAGGTCCTGGTATGATTAGCCCGAAGTGTGCAGAAAATAATATTATAGCCATAAACAAAATCAAACCTCGTTTTGAAACAGTAGTCGCCAGAGGGGTGAAACTTATCCCTATTGCTCACCAGTGGTGCTTGTTGCTACTGAGCTACGAGTCGGGCCTAAGACAATTTAAAGCCTACAAGTAACTTTTTGCTATTGAACATAATTCCTTTTCAGCCAAATAAAAATTTAATTAATTAAACTTTTAAAATATATAAACTTATTATTGTTCGGTAATTAGCCTCAAAACTTCACCTGAAATAGTTTTTCCCCAATATTAAGCAAATTTCACATTTAAAATAAAATAAGAAGAATATTTAATTTAAAATTAAACACTGCGCGTTAAACGACCGAAAATAACTGAAACTCATTGCACATACTATAGATTTTTTTCAACAAACCTGTAACCAAGACCTTAAGCTCCTTCGTAAACCAGGCCGATTACACCTCTCTCGCAGTGTTCTAATTGAAGGAAACTTCCTTTCTTCCCCCCAATCATAAAATCCTTCCCTCTAATGAATACTTAAACCTCGATTCATCATTTCGCAGTTCAGGCTAATTAAACCGGGACTTACAGTTTAACATGGATTCCAAGCCACGCACAAATATGCATGCCACCGCCAGGATTCGAATCTGAAGCCTGTGGTACCAAACACCAGAGTGCTAGCCAATGGCCATCAGCCCAATATATGGTCGGCAATGTTTTATGGACACTTAGTAGACTATTCAGGAAAGAAGAGAATGAGGGGTATCTTTTGTTGTGATGGAAGTAGAAGTATGACATGCCTGCTTTAGGTAGAAGTCTCACTTGGCTTTATGTCACTTAAGGAGGAGGGCATTGTCATTGGGGAAAACTTTGACGTGGAACCACCTCGCATTTGCGTATCGTCTGGGACAAAACCTAGAAATCTCCTACCAGGTAATCTGACTAACGTGACAAGATGCTAAACATCACAAATACCATCGAGTCTCCTCCTTCTTGAAACAGTGTCTAAAAGAAAGCTGGTAGTGGATTGAAATTCAACGCTAATGCTTACCAGTGCCGCACGTTACGGCTGAGCCATGAATCTTGCTTTTAAGCAAATTTAAAGTCTGCAAGTAATTTTCTTCAAAGTGTTGAAATCGTTTCTTTTGATTCAAATAAAATTTAATTGATTAAAACTGTAAAATATATAAACTTATTGTTTTTCGGTTATTAGCCTCAAAACTTATCAAGAAATTTTCTCCGCAATCTAAAGCAAAATTCATATTTAAAACAAAATACGAAGAATATTTCATTTAAAATTAAACACTTCGCTTTAAACGACCGAAAATAACTCAAACTCATTAGACATACTATTGATTTTTTTTTCATCAGACCTGTAACCAAGACCTTAAGCACCTTCTTAAAGCAGGCCGATTATACCCTCACTCGTCAGAGTTTCTAATTGAAAGAGGAAGGAAAACATCCCCCTCTCAATTATAAAATCCTTCGCTCTAATGAATACTTAAACCTCGATTCATCATTTTGCGTCCTGAGTCTTTTCCTGAGAGGATTCAATGTAATTAAAATTCCCACGAAACGAACAGATTTTAATGCAGATTCATTTTCCACAAACAGAGAAATATCTTCTGTTGCTTGATTTTTGCGAATTGTGCAAAACGACGGGGAGTAATCTGGAACATCCGATGTTTGGTCAAACATTTGGAATTTCGTTATTCGTTTATCTGCTTTTGTTTGAATAAAGGAATTTAATGTGGTTTTTGACTGAACGAAAATATGGGGAATTTTACAAATGCTAAAATATTGATGTTAATTAAATGATGCATTAGGTGATGGAAATAAAAAAATGATTCCCTTATAAGTCAAGTTGAAGTATGAGTGATGATTTTTAGCATCATGTTCCCCAATTTGGAGAGGATTATATCAGAGTTTTATTCATAGTAATTTTCTATTTTCAAATTGAAAAATAACTTAATTAATTAAAATATTTAGTTGAAATATTTGAAAATGCTACTGTTATTAAGCATATTTGATTTTGGGGTATATTGTTTTAAATTTATTAATTTTCTGATGAATTTGTATTAACTAAACTAAATACCATTCATTTGGTTACTGAATGTTTCGTTTGGTTTTCCGCTCTACGGTCATTCTGTGCAACCTTAGGCTAAATAGATTGGGACTTACAGTTAACGTGATTTCTGAACCACTCACAAACAGCCCTGCCACCGCCAAGATACGAGCCTGAAGCTTGTGGTATTAAACACCAGAGTGTTAGCCACTGGCCATCAAGCCACTATGTGATCGGCAACGCTCGACGGACATCTCACTAGTAATCTGTTCATGGAAATAGAGAAGGATGAGTATCGTCTATTATGATGGAAGTAGAAGTCTGGCATGGCTGTCTTCGGTAGAAATCTGGCTTGACTCCCTATCATTGAAGAAGGAAGGCATTGCCATCCATGAGGACTTTTACAGGGTACCACCTTGCATTTGAGTATCGTAAGGATCAACCCCAAGAAAAATCCCACCAGGTAATCTGACTAATGCGAAAATATGCTGAACATCTGAACTCGAACAAATGCCATCTAGTCTCCTCGTTCTTGAAACAGTGTCTATAACGATCTATCAGCTAATTAAACCTCAGCCCTAATCTCTCACCCGAGGCCCCTGTTACCACTGAGCCTCGAGTCGATTCCAAACAAATTTGAAGCCTTCAAGTATTTTTTTTTTGTGCTGTTAAAGACCATTTCCCTTGAGTCAAATAAAATTCAATTGATTAAAATTGTAAAATATATAAACTTATTATTTTTTGGGATATTAGCCTCAAAACTTTTCAAGAAACTATCTCCGCAATCTAAAGCAAAAATTCACATTTAAAATAAGATGCGAAGAATATTTAATTTAAAATTAAATACCACACGTTAAACGATAGAAAATAACTCAAACTCATTATTGATTTTTTTTTTTTTTTTCAACAACCCTGTAACCAAGACCTTAAGCTCCTTCTTAGAGGAGACCGATTATACCCTCTCGCCACGTGTTCTAATTGAAGGAAAACTTCCTTTCTCCCCCCCCCCAATTATAAAATCCTTCCCTCTAATGAATACTTAAACCTCGATTCAACATTTCACGTCCTGAGTCTTTTTCCGGAGAGGATTTAATGTAATTAAAATTCCCCGAAACGAACAGATTTTAATGCAGATTAATTTTTCCCAAACTGAGAAATATCTGTTGTTGATTTTGTGGAATTGTGCAAAACGATGGAGGAGTAGTAAGTAATCTGGAACATACGATGTTTGGTCAAACATTTGAATTTAGTTATTTGTTTATCTGCTTTTGTTTGGATAAAAGTATTTAATGGGTTTCCGACTGAACGAAAATATGGGAATCTTACAAATGGTGAAATATTCATGTTAATTAAATGATGCATTGGATGAAGTAAATATAAAAAATGATTCCCTGATAAACAGAGTTGAAAGTTTTAATGATGATTTTAGCATCGTGTTCCGCGATTTGGAGGGGATTATTTCAGTGTTTTATTCGTAGTTATTTTCTATTTTCAAAATTAAAAATTACTTGCTTCATTAAAGTATTTATTTCAAATATTTGATAATGTTATTATTTTTGTGTGCTTGATTCTGGTGTATATTGTTTTTAGAATTTATTGATAGTAACCGACACCGGCATTCGAACGGTACCTTTTTTGTATCTGCAAAATGTTTTTCAGAAGTTCCTGGCTTGGCTTGAAAAGTCAATATTTAGAAAATTCTTAATTTATGATATGTCAAAATCTTGAACAATTAACGTGCTAGAACCATAATGTTGATATCGTTAAATACCAAATCATGTCCTAAATTAAACCCATTAAAATCTTTAGTGTAGCAACCTTACTACAAGAGATATATTCAACTAAAAGTTTAAATCACATATACGCTCACAAAGTTGTTTACTTAACACAGCAACTCGTACAAATGCTATCGAATCTTCTTAAACAGTGTCTGTAGCAGTCTAAAGATGATTGAACTTCCACCTAATGCTCACCAGTGGCCTCTTTTGCCACTGAGAACGAATGAGGCCTAATTAAATTTAAATCCAAGAAGCATTTTTGTTGTTGTTTAAGATAATTTCTTTTGAGTCAAATAAAATTTAATTGATAGGAATTCTAAAACATATAAACTTATTTATTTTTCGGTTACTAGCCTCAAAACTTTGCAAGAGATTTTCTCCGTAATCTAAAGCAAAATTCATATTTAAAATAAAAATGTGAAGAATATTTAATTTAAAAATTAAATACCACGCGTTAAACGACCGAAAATAACTCAAACTCATTACATACTATTGATTTTTTACCAAACCTGTAACCAAGACCTTAAGCACCTTCTTCTTAAATATACCCCTCCCTCCGCAGTGTTCTAATTGAAGGGAACTTCCTCTCTTCGCCCTCAATTATAAAATCCTTCCCTCTAATGAATACTTATACCTCGAATCATCATTTCGCGTCTTGAGTCTTTTCTTGCAGTGGATTTAATGCAATTAAAATTCCCCGAAACGAACAGATTTTAATGCAGATTAATTTTTCCCAAACAGAGAAATATCTGTTGCTTGATTTTGTGAATTGTGCAAAACGTCGTACGGAGTAATCTGGAACATCCGATGTTTGGTCAAACATTTGGAATTTCCTTATTTGTTCATCTGCGTTTGTTTGGACAAAAGTAATTAAGAGGTTTGCTACTGAAAGAAAGAAAATGTGGGAATTTCCAAATGTTAAAATATTGATGTTAGTTAAATGATGCATTGGCTGAAAGAAATAATAAAAATGATTCCCTGATAAACTGAGTTGAAAGTTTTAATGATGATTTTTTGCATCATGTTACCCAATTTGGATGGGATTATATCAGTGTTTTATTTGTTGTAGTTATGTTCTGTTTTAAAAATGAAAAATACTTGCTTAATTAAAATATTTTTTGAAATTTTGAAAATGGTATTATTAATTTTTGTGTATTTTCATTTTGGGTATATTGTATTTAATTTATTAGTTTGAAGAATTAGTATTATGTATACTAAGTACCAATTCAATATTTGTTTACCAAACAAACACAAAACCTGACTGGTGGCTCAATGGTAGCGAGTGCCGCTTGTGAGTATTAGGTGAGATTCAATCCGCCAGCTGCTTTGTTGTGAACGCTGTTTCAAAAAAAGGAGGAAACCTCGATGGTGTTTGTGAAGTTCAGCACCTTTCCTCGTTAGTCCGGACTAGGGAGGAAACATTACCACTAGGACCTGCTGAGTGTTTTCCGTTCTGCTGGAAACCATTTCCTTACCTTCATTGCCTATTAATTGAATGCATATTGCATATATAAGTGGAACACGTGGTCCACCGATGTCCAGAAAAAATATTTACAATCTTCATTAGTTTTCTTACAGTTTAAATTTTCATACCATTTCAGTCAATTATCCACACATAACACTTAATCCTTTTTTATAGTTGGCATTTGCATAATATTTTTTTTTTAAATTCTTTTAGAAAAATATTGCTTTATTTGACATTAAAATTTTTTCATGTAAAGACTCTCAGATACGTGTAGGTAAAAATCCGAATTCTTCTGATGGTCGGCATGTGATTGAATTCAAGTGAAATATTAATGGTCTTTTTATAAGAAGCAAAGCCGAATTTCTTATTTCATTTTTATTTTAACTATTTGAATTTAGAATGAATATTGAAGATTCAAAAGAATTTATTTGTCAATTTATAATCTTTAAATTGTTTATAAATAGAAGTTTTCTTTTAGATATATTCTTCTGCATTTTTCCATATTATCTGTTAACATACTCGGTAAAAAATATTATTCAAGAGCTAACAATTTAAATTAAAACCTTATATAGTGTCATGTGACACGAATATTTTTAGTAAGCAATTAATTTATAAGCTGCTAATGAAACAATGACATAGTACACCTACTTCAATGGCAAAATAAGATTAATTATTTTTCATATGTAATAGCATATGCATTAATAAATTTTGTTTCAAAAAATTACATTGAAAATGAACAATTCAATTTTTTTATCAAACACTGTCATTATCATTTGTTGTAAGATGATGATTATGATGATTCTTTATTTTCATATACAATGTAATATACTTGTTAATAAAATTTTCTTTCAAAAATTACATTGAAAATGAAACAATTCATTTTTATTTACTAAACACGTCATTATCATTTGTTGTAAAGATGATTATGATGATTCTTTATTTTTCATATACAATGTAATATGTATTAATAAATTTTATTTCAAAAATTGCATTGAAAATGAGCAATTCATTTTTTATTTATCAAACGCATCATTATCAATTGTTGTAAGATGATTATGATGATTCATTATTTTCATATACAACAGAAAATAAATTTTGTTTCAAAAAATTACATTGAAATGAACAATACAAATTCTGTTTATCAAACTCATCATTAGCACTTGTTGAAAGAATGAGTTTTTAGTGCCCTATTAAAAATAATTTCAAGGTGTCATGTCCTAATTGGGTTACTATTACAATAATAAAAAATAAATAAAATAACTTTATTGCCCATTCATAAAAAAAAACCATATAAACAAGGTGAAATTCACTACACTATAATGTTATCAAGATACAATTTTATAATGCACGCAGTAATTTTAATATATATAATCAATCTGTAAATAAACATGCACATAAAATATAGTGGAGTGAGTAATTATGTATAGTAAAACCTAACTTTAACGATACGGTTGTCTGGAGACATCTAAGTTGTCAGAAAATTTAAGCACCAAATTTTGGCGACATGCCAATGATTTGAATAATTAAAGAATGTCTAGAAAAATATAACCTATTTTATTTATTATGTTTATATTTATATTTTTTCATACCAATCGATAGATTCGCTGCGATTAGTTTGTCGAAAATTATTACTTTATGTGCAATTCAACCAATAACAATTAAATGTAGAAAAATAACATACCAATTTTTTTCAAAATAATTTTTATAATTTTTTATTATTTGTTCTATATGAATATACAATAAGCAATCAACACATTTTCAAGGTTCTTTTTTTACTCTACAAGAAGATACAATTATAGATTGGAAGATTTTAATGTTTTGTTTTATCAGTATTTTCAGCCTTTATTCAATAAAAAATTAATAATAACTTAAATGTTATATAAATATAGCTTTGTAATATAAATATTATAAATTTTAATTTGTTACAAATATGAGTCTGAAATATATTTAACCATTTTTTCCAAAATTCTGTATTGAAATTGAACGTGTTATTTGTGAATAATCCTCAATGTCTGGCAGAGAGGAATAAACAACCCCTGAGTAGTCTATTTGTGGGTAGTAGTAATACAAAATAAAGTAGAAAACAAAGTTTAACAAAGTTTACTGAAATCATTGCCTTAAGAATTGTCTAAGCTAGTATCTCGCTGTCTCGGATTCACCATGAAGTGTCAAGTAACGATGGAAATGAGCTCGATTCATTAGTTCTGCCAAATCACAAAGATGACACTTTGGTTCGTCAAAATTCAATGTGTTGTAGATGTTCATTACCAACGAACCACCAGCATTCCATTGCAATATATGCTGGCCAACCAGGAGGCAACGAGAGCTCATGTCGAAAAACTATAGATCAATAAGCAGTAAAGAATATTTCGCAGGATGCACCTCTAGGATGCCCTATGTGCATCCCAAATCTACATCATAAAAATTTAAATAAATTATAAATTGCATAAGTTTACAAAATTAATAGCTATATTTTAATTTAGATTAAAAATATTATTTCTTATGAATTTAATAATGTTTCAAAAAGTTTATTTTGGCTTCAAATAACTATCAACTTTATTTAATGGAAAAATTTATTTAATTTTTTGCTAACATCAGAACTCTATTAGTATGTATTTAGAAAAGGTATTAAATAGTTACTTTATTTAGCAAGAAATAGCATTTATTTTCTGAAATTTATCACTGTCAGGACAATTAGTTTTGAATGTCACGCAATTTATAGAACTTTCTTAGCGGCAAGAGGGAAAATTGCTGACTGTTTTATTGGGGCGAAGAATGGCGGAAAAACCCAGACTAAAATACTCGGCGATTTACGGTTGTGACCTTTATTTCCGCTCGACTTATTCAAACATTCTCTTTCCGGTCGCCAACTAATTGAATTGACCAACAGTCCAATATAGGCGAGTTCTCACGAAGACTGTAAATCACGGCCCAAGTGTTGCTCTCTCCTCTTCACGCTCCAGTGATCGCGGGGACGAGTTTACCGTGACAGAACCTTTGGCGAAAGTGTGGCTGCGCTTTATTTAGGAATACTCACTTAAAATGACCAATTTGGCGAAAATGAAATATTGATTGTGACTTGCCAGAATAGAGTTCTGGGTTTAATGTGGTCTGGATCATATGAATGGGGCATTAATTACAGGATTTTAGCTTCAGTATCTTATATATATTTTTTTATCAATCCTTTACTTTTGCTTTCATAGACGGATTAATGTGTTAATTGTAGACAATTAGATATTTAGATAATAGACAATTAGATATTCTTTCAAGAATATCTATTGATGAAAATCAACATAATTATGGTAGAAGTTGAAGACATTGTGCAAATATCGGCACAGAAAACTACTCATGATACAATAGTTAGTGTGGCTGTACTTTATTTAGGAATACGAACTTAAAATGACCAATTGGACGAAAATGAAATATTGATTGTGACTTTCAGAATAGAGTTCTGGTTTAATGTGATCTGGATCATGTGGGTGGACATTAATTAAAAGGATTTCAGCTTCAGGATCTTATATTTTTATCAATCCTAAACTTTTTTGCTTTCATAGATGTATTATTTTTTATCAACCCTTAACATTTGGCTTTCAGGGGATTATTAATGTCTTAATTGTAGAGAGACAGCATAATTATATGTATTGTTATTCTTTCATAAATGTATATTGATGCAAATCAACATAATTATGGTAGAAGTTGAAGACATTGCTACATTGACAGAACCTTTAGCGAAAGTGTGGCTGTACTTTATTTAGGAATACGAACTTAAAATGACCAATTGGACGAAAATGAAATATTGATTGTGACTTGCCAGAATAGAGTTCTGGTTTAATGTGGTCTGGATCATGTGGGTGGACATTAATTAAAGGATTTTAGCTTCAAGATTTCATGATGTTTTTTCTTTTATCAATCCTTTACTTTAATTAATGTCTTAATTGTAGATAAAAAGCAAAATTAAAATTAGATATTTTGTTATTTTTTCATTCATATCTATTGATGCAAATCAACATAATTATGCTAGAAGTTGAACACATTGCTCATTGTCAGGTAAAAGCCAACTAATCATTATAGAATGTGACTTTCCAGAATAGAGTTCTGGTTTAGTGTCTGGATCATCTGGTGGATTAATTGCAATATTTTAACTTCAGGATGTTATATTTTTTTTATCAATCATTTACTCTTTTGCTTTCATAAATATATTAATGTCTAAATTTTTACATAAAATGCAAAATTACATATTTTGTTATCTTTTCATGAATGTCTATTGATGCAAATCAAAATAATTTTGTCTATGGATGAAGTTGAAGACATTACGCAATGTCGACTCAACCAACTAACAATTATAGAATGTGACTTTCCAGATTACAGTTTTAGTTTAATGTGTCTGATCATCTGGGGTGACATTAATTACAGGATTTTAGCTTCTCGATCTTATATTTTTTTACCAATCCTTTACTTTTTAGATTTAGAGATGTATTAATGTATTAATTATGGATAAAAAGAAGAATTACATATTTTGTTATTCTTTCACGAATGTCTAATTATGCAAATCAACAAATAATTATGAATATCACTAAACCCCACCGAGAACTCTCGTTTTTGAAACAATGTGTACAACAAGGCCACCAGCGGATTGAACCTCAGCTCTAATCCTCACCAGCGGCGCGCGTTGCAACTGAGAAACGAATCGGGGTTGTCAATTATTTTGAAAATAATAATCGAGGAAGAAGTTTCAGTTAATGTAGATGTTTATCCGTTAGAAATTTTTTGCTGGTTCATTTTTGCCATTTAAATAAACAGCTCACATAATAGACATTCAATTTTCTTTTTATAATACGTATGAAATGCCAACAAATATCTCAAATTTAACGAAAAAGTAACAAATAAAGTAAAAATAAACTTAATTATCCAGAGAAATGAAAAAAGTATTTTAAAATACTACATAGATATTACCAAATTAGTTGGCTAACCGATATTTTAATTTGATAATATTTGAATAAATTTCAAATTTAAAAATATCGTAATAAATTATAGGTTATCCTCATTTTTAATAGAAAATATACAAAAACCATGTTTTTCTAAGAAACGTTGACATAGGAATTATTTAAATACATCAACAAGAGAGGTTTCTAATTTATTCACTAACGTAATTATTTTCTATCCTACGCATATCCTAAATCAATCCGTTGATATTTTGGTTTTAAAAATAAATTTTGTTCAGCCACTATGTATTCTAGCATTAAGCATAGTGCTGCTTAAAAATTTGTAGGCAATTTTATTTGTAAACTAATATTTTTTATGTTTATTCATTCATTTGAATTTTTATTGAAATATTGTTTACGTAATTAAAGTTTTAGGGTTTTTTTTTTACTATTTGATTTATAATTTCATCTAATAAGCTAATTTAATCATTTTCTTCTAATAAGCGAGATTAATTCCCATCCCACTACGTTAGAATTAGCACACAGAAAATGCATTAAAAAGTTTTTTTTCGCGTTAATATTTTGTGAATTTGTCGAAATGTTCTCTCATTAATATTTATGTCATAAAAGAAATGAAATGTGTTTGAATTTTTATTTCCTTTTTTTTTTTTCAAAGAATTATGCAAATTTAACCGATAATTTAACGAAATTAGATAGAAGTTATTTAACGATAAATAAATAGTACTGATTATTTTATAGTGCGGTGTTTTAGCTGAATATTGTGAGGGATTTTGGAACTA
Source organism: Caerostris extrusa (assembly GCA_021605095.1). Lineage (NCBI taxonomy): Eukaryota > Metazoa > Arthropoda > Arachnida > Araneae > Araneidae > Caerostris > Caerostris extrusa. The sequence continues at coordinate 20,409 of BPLR01003276.1, forward strand.
AAAAAAAAAAAATAATAAAAGTTCTATACCATTTAGTTTCGAAATCTATAATGTTTTACTATCAATTATTAAGGCATATCTGTTCCATTGTGTATTTGATAGCATATTGAGTTTTTGAAATATGTAATATAATTAAATAAAGTTTAGAATTAACATATTTGTATGAGTAATAATTTTTGGTTTTTTTCGAATTACGTTGTTTTTTATCCCACTTGTACGACAGCAATATCTACACCAGGGTTGGCCAAACTGCGGCCCGTTTAGAAAAAAATGTCATGTCCGTGAGAGTTATTACACTTATATATATATATATGTTATATTGGCCAAATAATTAAAAACCATTGTATTAAAAATACATTATTTGTGCATCCATATAACCAAAAATTAATTGACAAAATTATGAGACGAAATTATCTTTAATTTTAAAATAATATTCTTGCTAATGTATGACAGATATTGATAATATAGGACATACTATATGACAGTTATTTAGATAAATTTTCGAATTTGGGAAAACTGGCAAAAATTGGTCGCATTTTGAGTCAACTTACACCTGCGAGTCACTTTTCTCTAAAATGAAATTAACCAAACACAAAACATTCTCAAACATAACGGACGCAACACCCATTACGATATGCAAATCCCAAATTGAGATAGATTTGCAAAAGCTAAGTTAAAGAGTGGAGAAACAAGTATCCCACTAGTAATATAAATATTTTTTAATGTTTTCTGTTTATTTCATTTATCGTCATATATTTCTTATATTTTATTTTAGTATTATATATATCTCTTTACAATGTGCGTTTAGTATCATTATTATTAATCTATATTTACATGTAAGAATAATAGTAAAAACAAAAATAATAACTCCTTATGTTTCAATTTTTCACTCCAAAAATATCTATAGTAGATCTAAATCTAATATGGGGTTATATAACTTTATATGCAGCCCGCGGTGTTATGCTGCTTTTCCAAAGTGGTCCAGAAGATCATTTGGGTTGGTCACCCCTGATCTTGATCAAGTCCATTAACCCTCTGTTCTCTAGAAGGAGGAAAATGGGGGAGGCAGATTCTGTTATAATGGAGCACCCGTGGGTAGAAGATTATAGATTAATATTATAACATAAGATTAATCTATAATCTTCTACCTACGGGTATAGTATTTTTTAAAATATAGTATAGCTTTTATTAATTATAATGTTTAATATATATATTTAATTATTATAGTATACTAGAAGACCCGGCCACGCGTTGCTGTGGCTTTCTTGTATTTGAATTATTAGATACTATAATTGGTATTGTTAAGGAAGTGATTGGTAAAGAATGATGAAAAGATCAAATTAAGTTTCAACGAATAGAAAATGTTTAATTTTTATTAATTTAATGAATGAGGTAGATAATGTTGATTTTTAAGACTGTTTTATAATTATTTTACGTAATATAATTTTTAATAATCATTACTTTCATTTAACTAAGAAATGAACACTTGTTAGTCTGTCTTTCGTCGAAATAAATAAATTGATGGTTTTCGAACACGTGAGCATGCAAATACAGCTGCCCATGGGAGAAACATGGATTCTGAGGTTAGATTTTTTGTGGTCGTTTACTGAAAAATGATAATTGAAAAAATACAATACAATTAAAATAAAATCGGATATAATAAGAAAAGACTTTAAAAAAAATTCACAATAAAATACAAATGCAAACGATCGTTTAAGGTACACGAACACCTTCGAAGGAATTTTTTTGAAATTTTTTATCTTTGTACACATTTTTAGATTGAATGTATCAAAAACTAATGATTTCACAGAAACAAATTTCATTATTATTTTTTTAAATTTTTATAAGCTAAAATAAGGGTAAAATGGCCAAAAATTGATACTGTTACAAAACCTGAAATCAAATCAATATTTTTAAATTTCTAAGTTTGTACTACCATTTTACAGTGAATAGACCTCTGTAAATTTATATCTTTATTATTTATTATTTTGTGCTAGTTTAAATGCTGTCGACACAAAATTCTTCCAAAATTTGCATGTAATTCCAAGTTTAAGAATTGAAATAAAAAATATTTATGTAGCTATAATCATTTCATAGGTCTATTCCCTGTAAATATTTATGAAAAACATAAAATACAAAGTTTTGTAGCATTTGATCAAAATTACTTGTGTTATGGTGTTTCACATGAAAACAAAAGCATAAAAATTCATTCTGAGAAAAGGTAAAAACAACTTTTTAATTAGATATATTACTTTTAAAAATGTTGTAAATATATTAAAATGCCATTGAATTATTAAGTTCATAGTCTTATTTATTAAAAATATAGTTTTGTTTTTCCTTAAAGCTGTAAATATTTTCTGAGCTTTGTTTTGAAAAAGGTATAATTTGCTCGACAAACTTTTTTACAACTTCCTGCTATTTGCAAAGGCTTTTTAATATGAAATGACCTGAATTTAAAATATTTAGCCTTTTTGCAAGTGTTTTGATTAAATATATTCAAAACCTTTGAATTTCACATAAAAATATCAACTTTAACTATTCTTTATACAATTTATTCTTTAAAATATGGATAAACATTGCAAAAATGTGATATTGTTGCAAAATTTTATAATTCAAAAATAAATAAAACATGAATAGTTTTTTCCTTTGCAAGTATTTTTATGCTGGGAATATCCTTATGTAGGTAATATACTGTTTTCAAATTTATATCTCAATTATTTATACATTTTTGTATGCTTAAAGTTTGTCGACACAAACTTTTTTACAAATTTACAAAATTCTTAGTTTAAAAACTAAAATAAAAATAATTTATGAATTTAGGTTAATTTCCATGTTCTATTTCTTTTCTTTCATACATTTAAAGAAAACTTTTACATGAAGTTTCAAAGCATTTAGAACAGAAATATTTTTATTGTGATGTTTTTGAATGAATACAAAATGCATAAAAATTCAAATAAGAAATAATTAAAACCAACTTTTAAATATAAATAAAAACAAATGTACATACATAAAAATGTTATTGAGCTTTAAATTCTCCTTTATTAATATAAACACTTATTTATTTGTTTTTTTGTTTTCTTTAAATAACTTCCAATTTAAAAGTACCATTTATCAATTTTTCTTCGACAATATTCAAATCACTCAAAATAACTCAAATTCTTTTGTTTTTCAAATAACAAAAGTTTTTAAAAATAAAATGTCCTTGATTTTCAACTTGCAACTATTATAATATCTTTTATAAAATTTTTAATGTTATCATTATATCAAATAATTGCAGAGTTTACTTCATTTTCATACTTTTCAAAAATCCTTGAAAATTCATCATCTTTCTTTTAAAATTATATTGTCTATATTATATTATCTTGTAGATCACATTTCATTTTAGAATTCTTAATCAAATACAACACATGTTGACAAACTTTAAGCATAGAAAAGTTCAATGTTTTGATTCACAACTTTTCATTCAATATATTTTATTCCAATTCAAACTTAGAAAATGTGTTTTTTCTTCTTCACAAAAACGTTTTATTATTTTATGATGAAAGAAATCACAAAAACAAATGGAAAAAAGTTAATGAGCTTTTTAATTCTCCTTTATTAATATAAACACTTATTTATTTGTTTTGTTTTCTTTAAATAACTTCCAACTTAAAGTACCATTTATCAATTTTTTCGACAATATTTAAATCACTCAAATTTATAACTCAAATTCTTGTTTTTCAAATAACAAAAGTTTTTAAAATAAAAATGTCTTTGATTTTCAACTTGCAACTATTATAATACCTTTTATAAAATTTTAATTTTTTCATTATATCAAATAATTGCAGAGTTTACTTCATTTTCCCACTTTTCAAAAAAATCCTTAAAATTCATCATCTTTCTTTAAAATTATATTGCCTATATTATATTATCTTGTTAGATCACATTTCATTTTAGAATTCTTAATCAAATACAACACATGTTGACAAACTTTAAGCATAGAAAAGTTCAATGTTTTGATTCACAACTTTTCATTCAATATATTTTATTCCAATTCAAATTCAAACTTAGAAAATAAAAAAAAAAAAAAAATATTGATAATCAAATCAGGTAATACTTACATACATTTGATTTATCATAGAAATAATATAAATTTCATACAATATAATTTTCACAAAATTTAAAGTAGTACATAAAACAATAATATTCAGAACATGAGAATTTTACGGTTATGTAGTACAGGCATCGAGACACGTCGCCATCCTTTTATTGTGGTATATCTTTCGTCTGTGGTGGAAACAAACTTTTTACTCCAACGATGAAATTAGTGTAAATAAGAATTCTGCAATTAATTATCGAAATAGCAATAAAATAGTCATTATATTGTTCGAAAAATGAAGCTACGAATTCCTCTAATTTCAGTATTGCAACTCTATGGAAATTGGCGAAAATTCAGGGTTGCAAGATTGGCGCCTTCCTCAATGGTAGATTTTAAACGATTGTTACCACTACATTGGTTTGCCAAAGAAATTTAAAAAATATTTAGGGGTGGGCCATATCACTTAGGGTTTAAAAAATAGATTACGACCGATTCGCAGACCTACCAAATATGCACAAAAGTTTTCATAAGAATCGGCCGAGCCGTTTCGGAGGAGTTTGGCAACAAACACTGTGGCACGAGAATTTTATATATTAGATTTTGAAAAACTTAATATACTCAATATACTACCAAATGCACAATGAAAGAAATATGCCGTAATAAAGGATAATAAAACGTTATAGATTTCGAAACTAAATGATGTAGAACTTTTCTTTTAAATTCCAAAATTCATCACGATGTTCAGGAAAGGCAGAGCGCTGTAAAATAATAACTATTATTTATTTATCGTTAAATAACTATTATCTACTTGTTAAATTATCGGCTAAATTTGCATAATTCTTTAAAAAAAAGAAATGAAACATTCAAACATATTTCATACCTTTTATGGCACAAATATTAATAAGATAGAATTTTAAAAAAACATTATAAATTTCGAAATTGAAAGTTCTCTATTATGTATTCACTTAATAAATTAATAGGCCATAAATTTTTTTCCATTATGTTTGAGATAAATGAAGAAAAATTCAAAATTCAAATAGCTGTACTAGCAGTGTAGTAGTTTTTAATTACAATGATACTATGTAGCTGTAGAGTAGCAAATTCCAATACTACTGATTTGGAGATGTTTTTGCGATGTATGCAATACACAATACAATTTTGCAATATAATAATCAAATTTATAAGAAACCTTTTTCAAAAGCAATTAAACATATAAAACAATGTGCAAAAGCATATAAAAACAATTCAAGAATTCCCATCTCATAAAACCACAATTCAAACTTATTTACATGCTAAATGTGTAACAATATTTCTATTATCTTTTTCATAAGGAAAATTGCCTCACAGAAAATATAGAAACAAAAGTATTTAATAGGCAATGCATTAAAATGAAATCCAGTTCAGTTATCTTAAAACCTTAGATTATTTGCTCATTTATTATTAAAATCATAGATTTTTTCTATAAAATTTTCTTACGTGAATCATCAAACATTCAAATATCGAAACAAATACATACAATAAGTAATGAATTAAAATGAAATCTAATTCAATAAACCCTATGTTATACAATCTGATTTATTATTTAAACCCTTGATGATTTGTAACAATATTTCTGAAATAACCGCGCAGGAAAATATAGTATCAAGTTCATACAATTGATAATGAATTAAAAGGAAATCCATTTTCATAATCTCCAGGCGCAAAATTATTCAATCTGAAATATTGCGCCACTGGAGATAGAGAAAATAAAAATAAGATAAATAATAGATTTTTAAAGTAATCTGGAGATATATTTTCAAAATATAACTACGTAATTTTAATGCACATTTGATGAAGCATTTCGTTTATTTTTAATAAACTCGTATATAAAAATACATTAAAATGGTTAAAATTAAAAGTACACTTATTTGAAATATGCCAAGAAAATATTTACAAATATTTACAGAAAATTTGAAAAAAAAAATAATGGTTATAAAATAGGATAACCAAAAATGTATAATAAGAAAAAATATTCTACCCAAATTCAGTTTTTTTTTTTCTTCAAATCCAAGTATAAAACTATACTATATGCAAACAGTTTTTGTTTAAATCCAAGTATAATTCTGAATTATTCTATTCAAATCAGTTTTTCTATGGATACAAGTATAATTATGAATAATTCTATGCAAATCATTTTGCTTTAAATCCAAGTATAATTCTGAACTATTCTAGACAAATCAGTTTTTTTTTTAATCCAAGTATAATTCTAAATAATTCTATGCAAATCAGTGTATTTTTGAAATCCAAGTATAATTCTGAATTATTTCTGTGCAAATCAGTTTTTTCTTTGAATTCAAGTATAATTCTAAATTATTCTATGCAATTCATTTTTTTTTTTTTTAAATCCAATTATAATTCTGAATTATTTCTATATATACAGTTACATATATTTTAAATTTATGTATTGCCTCTCATGCTTTTGTTTAAAAGGTTGCATATTTTGAATACAAATTATGCTCTTTGTTATAACGGAACACATCAAGAAGACAACTTTATTGTATAACAACTTTTACAACAACAACTTTCATTTATAATTAATAACAAGTTTATTGTACAGCAAACTTTATTATATAATAACAAAAATCACATGCAACTTCATTGTATAATAACAACAACCACAAACAATTTAATTATATAACAACAAAAACAAACAACTTTATTGTATAGCAAAATTCATTGTTAAATTAATTGTAACAATAACAACAACAACAAACAACTTTATTGTGTACTAACAACGTCCTTATATAGCAAAACAAATTTAGAAACTATTCACTGTTCCAAGTTAGGAAACAATAGTTAGATATAGATTTCGGTGCATTTTAGATTTTATTTCTTCGCCATAAAATCTGTTTCTTTCAAGATACATTTAGGTGCAATCACGAACACTCCTTGAATTCTTTTAAACCTTTACAATAGTAAATTTAAAGAATACATCCCTTATATCAAAGGCAGAATAGCTTATTGCTTATAACGAACCTAGTTCGAAATCTGGCAGCTATCTAGGAAACAAGGTTAGTGCTCCTGGCTGCAATTTGCATTTCAATTGCATTTGATATGAAAAAACGAATAAAAACATTGAACCATGAAATATAGTAAAAACACAGAAAGATGACCTTAAGCGCTTATTTTTATATGTTGAATTGTTTTCTGTCAAACATAAAACTTTGTGCTGAATATAATATCAGAAGCAAAGGAAAATATATTTCAAAATAAATGCAAGTTCTATAAATGAGACTTATAGTGAAATTGTTTGTGCAATAAGAAATTAATGTTATAAATTGTCAATACTTATATAAACATGATGGTTACTTAAAATTGTAAAAAATATATCTTACAAGATCATAGAATAAATATAACAGTCATATTAATTAAACGAATTATTCAAAACTAACTAATTGTTCTTAGAGCTTCCTAGTTATCTGCATTGGTTTGTTCTTTTTTTTCACAAAATTATAAATTAAACACACCAGTAATATTAATTAAAGGATTATTTAAAACTAACTGTTCTTACAGATTCATAGTTATCTGCATTGGTTAGTTTTTTCCTAAGGAATGGTTGTAAAAATGAAAAAGTCAGTAAATATTTTTATAAATTTATAGTGAATATTAGTTATCGGAACTTAGAGAGTTTATTTCCGAATACGACAAGTCATTAAGAAAAAAAATTCACGACTATACTGGAGTTATGCACGATGAATCTTTTAGCCGAAAAGATCATCGAATGGGTTGAAAATAGATTGTAGGATCATAATATACTCTAGGTAATCTCCTGGGGTATATTGTTAAATTGGATTCATGATTATATTGGAGTTATACACGATAAAACTGTTGCCCGGAAAGACCATACAAAGGGTTGAAAATTGACTGTAGGAACATAATAAGTATACCTTATGTAATCTCGTGGGGTGTATTGTTAAACTGGATTCATGATTATACTGGAGTTGTGTACGATGAAAAACATTACTGACTATACTAGAGTTCACATGACAAAACTAAAATTCCTGACTGTTCTGGAAGTTGTACACGATTACACCGTTACCAGAAAGACCATCCAATGGGTTGAAAATAGACTGTAGGAACGTAATATACCCCAGATTATCTCCTTGTTGAATCTTGTATACTGTTGAGGCGCATCTTACACTTAACTTAATAAATATCCAGAAGCCTATCTATTACTGTTATATTTGATTTTAATTAAAATGTGAATTATAACAATTTTGAATTCTACTTTCCGACACCTATTATTCATTATTCAGATAATGAAGAACTGTTATTTAAAGAATTTGTTTAAATACATTTGCAATGAAATAAAGTATTGTTTTAAATCTGACAAAACAAAATGTACATTTTTTAGCGAGCTAAAAACAAAGTACTTATAAACTAAATATGCTACTTACTATAGGGAGAAAAAAAAATTTTTGATATAGCATGTTTTTATCTAAGAATTAAAGGAATTTATTATGTTAGATGTATAACAAATAATACCCAGTTAACTCTATTGTTTCTTACCCACTTGGTCGTCAGCAACATCTAGAGTAAGTCCATGAACCCCTATGCTTTCATCTAAGGAGGGGAAAGTTGGGGCAGCTTCTGCTGTAATGCAGTAGAAGAAGTATGGCTAAGCTCCATGTCGCTGAAGAAGGTGGACATTGCCTTCCGGGAGGACCGTTTAGAGGAATTAGCTCATTGTATAGGAGAAAACCCAGAAAATTACCACCAGGTAGTCCGACTAACGTGGCAAAACGCTAAACGTCACAAACGCCATTGACTCTTCTCGTTTTTAAAATAGTGCCTACAACAAAGACACCAGATTAAAACTCAGTCGTAATCCTCACCAGTGGTGCACGTTGTCCCCTGACTCATGAGTCTGGAACATTTACTCTAAAATTCCCTTTCCATATCCACTGCCTACACTTCTAGCTAACTACATCACTACAGCAACTGAACGTTGTTGCATAAATAAAGCAATGTTTTAAATAAGACTCTATTTAATATGTGGATGATAAACACTTGTTGAATCCTGCACGCTGCTGCGGCATATCTCACAATTCACTTAAATAAATAACCAGAAGTCTGTATATTCCTGTTACAATTAATGTTAATTAAAATGGGAAATATAACAATTTTGGATCATATTTTCCTATTACTTATAATTCTGATGATGAAGAACTTTTATTTAAAGAATTCGTTTAAATACATTTGCAGTGAAATATTTGAAATCTGAAACTGTTTATTTGCTCTTATTTGTTGAATGCTAATCATCTCATCAAAGAGTATCCGAGGGAGAGGCATTTTAACTTAAATGATAATTTCGTCGGAGTAATCTTCTCTCAAATATCCAGATGTGCCTTTAATTGCTTTAAAATTGCATCTTTATTGTCAATGTGTTAACAATGCAGAATTTCCATGTAAACGAATTCTATGGTTGGATCCGAAGAACACTCATCAATTTAGAGAGTAATTACTTGGCGAAAGCAATTTCCTCTTTGTGATTGTAGATTGCAAAATCTAATAAATTGAATTTGAAGATAAATGCATGTTTTGTGGAGAAACGAATAATCATTGAATTGCATGGTTTTTTCCCCTCATCTATATGATGAGGAAAAAAGTGAAATCATTGAATCATTGAGTGATATTAATTTTGACGTGAAATTTTTTTTGTCTACAATCTATCTTTTAAAATGTATATACAGGGTTATTATAATTAAAGTTTTTTCAAAATGCTGTAAAAAAGAACCACTCGTAAAATAAGTTCCCATTTGGACTGAAGATACTCTACTTGCAGGAGGGGGAAGTACAGTTACAGTCACAAATACAGATTACTTCAAATCTCCGATCCTGGAGTAAACTGCACTTGCGAATTTTTTTTTTTTTTTTTTTTTTTTTTAGTTTTTCCTTTCTTTAGTTTAGTTTTTCTTTTCTTTATTTGTACATATATATATAGTGCTTGCAAATAAAAATTAAAGTGTTTTCATGGACCTTCTTGAGGTTTTTATAGGTCATATAGACTGAGACGTTACAGTGCGAAAACCCCGATTTTAATTCGAATGTATTAGCTTTACACTGTAATATTTCACTTGCCAAAATTAATAGATGAAAAAATGTTATACCGGATGAAAGAGGTGCAATTCAGTTAGTGCACGTTTATCTGTAGCTTTATTTGCTACAGGTGATTATTCTTTTTCAATATATATTTTTTATATTTTATTTTAAAAATACAACGTCTGTATTGTGGATAAATTCAACGTCTGTATGAAAATTTAATGTATTGCCCCATCATATGCCCTTTCGTTTTCTTCTGGCATTTCACAAGCAATCTAATAAAAAAAATGGCAATAAGACAGGATTCATAATCTGAATTAAAAAATTACTATTATATCGTATTCGGGAAAATAGCAATTTAAACCATTAATGATTTGTCATGCTACCATATTCTCATAATTTTCAAGCGTAACATTACCCATCACAATTAACTCTCACATTTATCTAACAAATTCTGAAAAAGTCACTAGTTTATTTTAAAAATTTCTTCAATATGCCTTTATGAATACAGGTGATAAAGTTTTTGCTTTACTTTAAAGAAAGTGCCTTTAAAATAATTTTATTCTTATTAGCTATCAACAATACAATTATGTGAAGTAATATATGTTTCTGACGAATACAGCTATCTGGGATACAATCGAACGAAACGAAGGAATTCATTGCAAAAATTCAATGAAATAACAAAAAATAAAAGTTTTTTTTTTTTTTTTTTTTCTTAATGGAAATTGACACTGGCATGATATTGCAAAGCTTTGTAGTCGAATAAGATTTCAATGGATTGAAAAAATAAAATTATTTTACGAAGTATTTATTTTAGCACATGATATTTGAAAAGGGAATGTCTTTCGTAATCGTACATTTTTATATTATTAGTTCGCCTTTATGATATTAAAATAACATGAAAGGAAAACACACACATACATATATGTATATATATAGATATTAAATTCATATTTCAAATATATTTTTGTTTTAATGATTTATGTAATAATATTTGTATACAGATGGTACGTAATTTTTTTTTACTCTTGAAAAAGTATGCTATGCCTTTTTTCAATTTCAGTGAATAATACCTTACCTGTTAGTCTGGTATTTTGCAATTCTACCTGTGAATAATACCTTACTTGTTAGTATGGTATTTTGCAATTCTACCTGTGAACAATACCACCAAGATTTAAGTTTGACCAGGAGAGAGTAGTTTATTTTTAATTAGTTTCTTTTAACAGATTCAATTCTTTTTTCATTCTTCCATTCTTTCTTCCTTTTTCCTTCCATTCTTTCTTCCTGACTGATCTTTATTTTTTCAAATTCTATAAATGTATTGATGTTATTCAGATTTTTAAGTAAATACAGAGCAGTGATAATCACTTATTTCACTGGAGATATATACTTTAGAAATACAGTACATATCTCCATATCTCACAGGAGTTATTATTTTATATATACTTATAGAAATAATAACTCCTGACATATACTTAATCTGAATAAAACATGGTATGAAATGATAAAAGCATTACTGATTTTGTCTGAGTTATAACATTAAAAAATTATCAGAAATATTCTCACAAATCAATTTCCATTTAAATAGTTTTTCCTATTCTTTTTTCAACAGACAAGCAGAAAAGAATTTATCGGACACTTGTCTGGTCTGATAAAGCATCAAAGTTTTAATACTTGTACTATCCTGTGATGCTGTTTCCAACAATATTTCAGTTGTCAACAATGCAGCAATTCAAACAATGCCTGCAGAAATAAAAGAAAAAAAAAAAACTTTCTACTGTGCCTATTTAAATCACATTTATAGATTAAAAATCATCACCTAATGTCAACAACCACATCCTCCTAGTTTTTCCATCTCAGCTGGAAAGTTAAAATGCAAGAAATAAAATGAAATTTAAAATTTAACCTATTCAACTCAAGAACACTGCTAGCTCTAACCCTGTCTTCATATGATAAAATAACAACGATATGATAAAATAACAATATGTCAGTTGTCAACAATGCATGTAAAACAGGAGAAAAATTTTCTACTGTTTCTATATAAATCATATTTATAGAATACAAATGATCGCCTAAATATGTGAATTGTCAACAACCGCACCCTCCTAGTTTTCCATTGGTAGCTGGAAAATAAAATGTAAGAAATAAAATGAAACTCAGAATTTAATCTCAAACGCACGCACACTGCTCTGCCCTTCTCTTCATATGATACAATAACATATGGAAAACAACTGCAAGTAGTTGAAGCACCTGTACGGCATGTTACTAGGATGACTGAAAGTACCATAACCGCTATTTCCTACTTGCTACTGAAAAAAAAAAAAAAAAAAAAAAAAAAAAAAATATTACTACCTTCTAATTTACATAAGCATTATGAAAAAGCTTTTCTGCACCGTCGATTGCCGCCTCTAATTAATGCAAGAATATTGATCAAATCTAAACCCAATATAAATTGAAACCTAATTTACAAACGCATTTAAATAAAAAGAACAATAATTAGAAAGCAAATAATTCAATACTAAATAGGAAAAAAAAGAAAATTAAAAAAAAAAAAAAAAAAAAAAAACTACCACTTTCCTCATTTTTCAGAACCACCAAGTTTCCGCTTCCGCTAGTAATATTATTTGTTGTGATAAAGATTTCCGTGACACGCGCAAAAGAAGGATTCCTTTTATCCCTATTATATCCTGGTATAAAAAGGAAGCAGCTATTTTTTTTATTTATAACTTCATATCCTTATTATACGACACAAAATGTACAGAATGTGGCATTTATAAGGATTTTCAATATTTTTTCCAAAACATATAGCTTGGACCAAACCCCTCCTATGCCTAAACTTAGTATTTTTGTATGAATTCACTCCCTAGATCCAATCTATTTACGAAATATCATATAAAAATTTTATATTTTGACTAACAACTAAATCTATTCTGCAATTTCTGATATTTTACAATTTTTCATACAATTTTTATTAGATATTTTTAATTAGCATATATGTTTAATAGTTGACCGGGTATAATAACTATTTTAATATATTTTAATTTTTCAAATTTTACTGTACAAATAATATCAATGAAGATAATAAAAACAAATTAATTTCTCATTGAAATCTTTGTTAAAAAAGAGTCCACAAAGTTTTAAATAGTTAAATATAATGAATGGCTACCATTCTATATCATTGATAGTATTGCAAAGCCTTGAATTTTATTTTTTACAGCGTGAAGTCCAGAGGAGTGCAATTAACCCCAAGGTTTTATCGGTACGAGGTTAATTTTATTCCTTTAGACTTAAAATCAAAAAAAATTATTTTCTAGAGCTGGAAATATTAAGTGTCAGATATGTTTAAATATTTGCCAAATGAGGAAATATATCTTATATAAAGATCTGTTTTCATTAAATTCTTTGTTAATATTTAAATGACAAAAATTCTAAATGTTTTATAATGTGACATGTTGTCTTATAAAAATCAATTGCAATACAAATTATTTTCTCGACTTTCGAATATATTGCTTTATAGAAAGATAGCATCATATTATATTTCCTTTAACAAATTCCCAGAAGAAATACTGGCTGTTATGTTGAATGTTTCAAATACAAGATAATAACAATTTTTGATGATAACAAGTTTTAATCAATAAACGCGCTTACTACATCCAGCGCTAACACCATTATAGATTCTGAATTGCAACATGAAATATATTTGTAAAAAGTCGTAATATGGAATTCGTGAAAACTGTACTAGATAAATTAAAGAACAAATCGGATTCCCATCCGGTCAGTGCTAAACACTAACAAACAAACCTCTCCATAGAAGAATTTAGCATAACAAATGAATTATACGATAATTATATAAAATTTTACCTCATTCAAAATATTCCCAAAAGATATTGCTCATATTGACACGACAATATTTTCTGTAACGAATTCACACATGAAATACTGGCTGTTAATTTAAATTTCAAATAATGGATACTAATAATTTTTGATGATGATAAGTTTTAATTAGTGAACGCGCTTACTACAACCAAACAAACTTCTACTTTTTATTTTTTTTTTAAATATGTATGCAACCGAAAATCTTTAAGCCTAAATCTAAATCTATAACACATGATTTAGAGTGAAGTCTCCAAACTCCGTTGAGGTCTGTTAAAACTTCCTGGAGGAATAAAAATCTATCGTCAGAAGCTAGATTTGCAATTCCGTTGACTAACGTTGCTTCATTTCCCTAAATCTGCTCACTAATTTTTGATATTGCATTTGTATGCTGTAATTTTCAATGAAATTTTTATTAAATATTTTTAATTAGCCTATATGTCTAATATCTGATAGGATTTAATAACTATTTTAATATATTTTAATTTGTCAAACTTTACTATGCAAATAATACCAATGAAGATGGTAAAAACAAATTCACTGCTTTTTAAAATCTTTCATAAAAAAGAGTCCCTAAGGGATTTAAATTATTAATTATAAAGCATGACTACTATTCTATGACATTTATAATATTGCAGCACTTTAATTTTATTTTTACAACATGAATTGCAGAGGAGTAAAATTAACCTCTGACTGATAAAATCATAGGTTTTAATTAATAAACTACATTGACTTTAATTAATAAACAGCAACTACTTTATTAATTAACTGCACTAACGTTAATTTATAAACTGCAACTTTTAATAAACTTACTGCGTCTAGACAAACTTCTACTTTCATTCTTTTATTAGGTAAGATCTTTAAGCCTGAATCGAAATTTATAACACCTAATCTACTACAATACTGAATAGAGTTCAGTCTCCAAACTCCGATGGGGTCGGTTAAACCTTCCCAGGAGGAATAAAATCCATTGTCAGACACAAGTTTTGCAATTCCGTTGACTATTGTTGCTTCATTTTCCTAAATCTATTTTCTAATTTATGATATTGTATAATTTTTATTGGTAATAAGTTTTAATTAATAAACGCGCTAACTACATTCAGACAAACTTCTACATTTTATTCTTTTATTAGATATATAACTGAAAATATTTAAGCCTAAATCGAAATTTATAACACCTGATCTAGACCCTACTGAATAGAGTTCAGCCTCCAAACTGCAATGAGGTCGGTTAAACCTTCCCTGGAGGAATAAAAATCCATCGTCAGAAACAAGTTTTGCAATTCCGTTGACTAATGTTGCTTCATTTTCCATTGATCCACTGACATGGCTTCCCACAGATCTTTTTTTGCACGCCTTCATTCCCTGTCAAGTCTCGTTTCTCCCTCCATTCCTCATAGCGCGTTGATATACTGAAGCGTTCTCGAGACTCCCTTCTTCCACTAATGTGACATGTTTTATTGATCATAGTTTGAATTACTCGAATTTGTGTCCAGGAGAAAAATGAACAGACATTCCGCCCTCGATGTTTACTGCGGCTATAAGGATCTGGCGGCATTCAGACGTGGATTCATTGTTCTAGCTTGTGGAACAAACATAAAACCAAAACCCTTCCCCCCCCATTTCTAGGTAGGCATGGTAAGCGTGTGTTTCAGTGTAATGTAGACAAATGGTGATACATTTTGTTGGTAGTAGGAAAAAAAAATGACTGATCTCAGTGTATACTTTTTATTAAAATGTTCAAAATATGATAGATAGGTTTTCCTAAGCAATCTGTTACAAAACGGCTCGTCTATCTTAAGTTTCTTAAAAATTGAAGAATTAAATTTGATACAAACAGGGATGGCTCAAAATATGTTTTCTGTAATATTTATTGATTATGGATTCAGTCATTTTACTCTTTTTTTAAATTTATGTCTAAAACAAGTTCTAATGCAGGAAACATTTAACATTAGAAATAAATGTACTGTTTAATGTTTTTGGAATAAATCTACAGAAATACACACTACAAGATATTTTATCATAATTTTCAGAGGATAATCCAATTGAGATCAACGATTTGAAATTAATCAATAGAAAATCAAATTAAAAAAATCTCCTATAATAGAGTCAGAGTAAAATACAGATTTTCTTTTATTTTTAATCTGTTAATTTTCTATTAATTTAATTTTGCATTGCCCACAGAAGAGAAAATGGAAGTTATATTTTATTGATTCAAGTTGCTAACACCATTATACAGTCTGAATTGCAACAAGAAATATATTTGTAAAAAGTTATAATATGTAATTTGTAAAAACCCAAGCTGGATAGATTAAAAGAAAAAAATGCTTTATTGACAAGTATAACGTATTTTTTATCTATATTTTACAATATACCATATGCGGCCTTATCATTTTTGGTTTTCCTACAAATAAAGTTAAAATTGCATTACGTTTTGCTTCCTATCTTTTTTAGAAGTAACAAAGTTGAAGATACCAACATTTATGCTTTACATCTACAATTTCTTCAAGTCACTGTAAGCGTTAAAATTATATCCAGGTTTATAAATATTAAATCTAACTTCCATAGATACAACAGTTCCTTCTGTGCTTTAACTTTACTAATATCTGAATATTTCATATCTGGAATTCATCATTTTTTTTAATTCGCTCAATTTTTAAAACTATGCAAATTGTATCTTCAGCTGAATGATACAGAAATTTTGCTACTGTTATCCCACTTGGTCTGAATGGCCCAGTGTCTAGCGCTCTGGCGCTTGGTGGCACAGGATTGGGGTACCAGTCCTTGCCGTGCTATAGATGTTTATAGTGGTCCGGAATCCTTTTAATCTGTAGGTCCCGATCTCATATGACTGTAGAGTGTCACGGAATCAAGTCACAGTTGAAGTCAGAACAGAAGTTGCCCTCTCTTCCTTCAACCATGAGTCCAAATAGGCTCAGGGGCTCGGTCTAGATGTCTACCAAGTGGGATGAGAAACAGCAACAACATCTACATCAAATCAATTCATTACCGTGACGAGTCATGATAATGGGTAAGAAATACAGCTTCTTTTTAATCTTGACCTTGTGGCATAATGACATGGGGCACCTAAATGGAGAAGTGTGATTTTCCCCACCCTGTTATACCCCCGGGCTCTGGGTATCCATTTTAGTTGCCTTTTACGACATGCATGGGCTACAGTGGGTCTATTCTAACCCTGACCGACACGGGAAATGTTGACTGCTGAATAAATTCAGTACTGTCTTTCCTGGGTAAAATATTCACTGATTTTAATTTATTAATGATTGTGAAATTCATTGTAGTGCATAATGCAAAAAACAGATTATTCCAAGTTTACCCTTTTTTTGGTTTTATCGATGAGAGTTCACTTCACTTATGCATGAAACGAATAGTCCCTCGAGAAGTGATATTGACAGAACATTGTCTTCTGAAAGAACTATCAAGTTCTCAGAGTTTTTGTACAAGAATTTGTGTATGAGATATCACCAAGAACATTTTTCCACCATTTAAACTTGACCATTGACATAAAAGTCTACACATTTTTATCATAATGCTCCTGATTCTCAAAATTGTAATTGTAATATACGCTGCTGTACAATTCGACCTTGAGACTCTATTGCACGTTTGCTACAGACGTCTGGGCAAAATTTAAACAGAATGGCATGAACATAGCATTAAATAATCATTTCGTTATTTAACGCAAATTTCAAATAATGCTCTATAAGTCACACTTTAAATAAAATTATTGTTATGACCTTATAATGCTCAGTTATTATGGTCACTATCATATTAACAAAGTCATTTTAACAGAAGAAATAAATTAAATTTTCTTTTTAAAAATATTAGGCTTGAAATTAACGGGAAACATTTCAAGAGGAGACTGTTGTCTTTAATCTTTAGTGCATGAAAACTTTAAAATGAAAAGTGTGAGTAAATTATTAGGTAAAATTATAAATGAATGCAAAGTAATATTTCAAGTAATATATTTTATGTATTAAAAGTTATATGCTCCATTGAATTGGATTCTTAAAAATGTATGAATACTATATCCTTGATACATTTAATGGAGATATTTATAAAAAATTCATAATATGTATTTTAGCGAATTCATATGAAATATGATAGGTTTAGTCTAGTTTAAATCCAGTTTACTTAAATTCTTAATAAAAAAAATATATAATAATTTTATATCAGCACAAAAAAAGTTATCAAGCATTAAAGAGTAATTTAATCAACTGAAATTATAATAAAATTCTTAGAAACACAACTAATAATTTTGCTTCTAACATTTAGCTTGCAACGAAAATTTTTACACAAAGTTTAATAAATAATATTAAAAAAAAAAATATGCAAAAATTTACTTCTATATAAATAAATTTAAAGAGCTTAAAATGAAAATTTTAGAATTCTTCAACATTTTTTTTCCTTTCTTTACCTTTTATGTATCTTTTTCTTACGTCTGCTATTAATTTGAGAGCAATTTGAATATAATGCTACTGGTTTCAACAGCCAGTATCTTGAGATATTGTTTCGATAACGAATCTTGGCAGTTGCTAAGATGGTTTAGTTGTTACCATGGCAACAGAGAAACTGATGGAGAGTTTTCTTACAACATTAACGGAAATTATGCTTATAATGCTCAATAGAGAGGAAAGTAAAAAAAAAATTTTTTTTTTTCTCGTGTTTTTTTTTTCGCTCTCCATATTTATTTATAATTTATCACAACTAAGTAATGATCAATGATAAAATTATCTCCTGGATTTAGTAAGTGGAAGAAAAATAATTTTATTTATAGTCAATATTCTTTCAGAATATTCTGAAAAATTATATCTCATTTTTATTAAATTAATAATATTTTTATATTTATTAGAATTTGAAAATTGATAATCTGCCTTCTGAGCTTCTATTCTTAAAATTACATTATCGTAGAGATTTTTACGATAAGGATCATTTTAACATGTTTTTTTACCAGCTTTTATAATATCATATGAGAAAGCAAACTATTAATAATCAATAAAAAGTAAAAAACACTTATATAATAAAAAATATAATTCAATAATGTGATTAAAATTAAATATTATAGTCACAATATTAAATACAATATTTCAAAATATACTTATATTTATTGAAAGTTTAATACCTCTCTCTCTATCTATCTATCAATATATATATATAATCATTGCGGTGCCATGGAGGTTTGTAGTGTTTCGGAATCCACTTTAAACCGTAGGTCCCGGTCTAATAGGAACATAAAACGTTGCGGGGGTAGTGTTAACTCTGTCCTTAGCCTATCTTCAAGCTACAAGTGCCCCTGGGTAGTGCTAAATGAGTAATTGAGTAACAGCTGTGCAACCCTTGCTTATGGTATAAAGATTAACTGTCTTCCCCCCCCTCTCTCTCTCTCTCTCTATATATATATATATAACACTCAGCACCAGCACTATATAGCATATATCTATGTATATATAGTATTATATATATACTATATATATATATGTATATATATATATATATATATATATATAGTACTTCGTATTGTTGTGATAATCTATGTGCATTTTTGTTTGGAGAAAAATAAAATGGTCCCACAACGTTTAGAAAGTCATCGTGGTTTATTTATTTTTTGGCGGGCATACATCTCTAATGATGGGCTTGTATAATACCAAACTATTATTCATGAAATAATATTTTACTTAGATTGAAAATTTGAATTTTTAAAGCTAAATTACAGCAAATAATTAAAAAAATAAAGAAAAAAATAATTAATATCGAATAAACAATTACTAATTAAATAACTATTATATATTTGTTAAATGTCAATAAATAAAATCATTATTATTTTTTAATGATAATTTTAAAATATAACTCTTTGCAAATGCTTCTGAGATTTTAAATGATAATATTTATAAAATAATTTAAATTAAGGATTTGTTTTATTATTGTAAAAATAACTACAAGTGAAAGCTTATAGATTAAACATTTATTGAATAAAGTTGACAGAATAATTAACTATTTTAATGACATAATCATAAATGGATATTTACAGAAAAAAAAATTATGGAACAATTTGTAATAATTATTCTATAAAATTAAACTCACATTTTCTGCGCAAGTTCTTAATTTTTTTGTAATGGTTATAAAACCTTTTTTTTTTAATTTTTATTTTAAGAGGCATTTTTAAGTAGATTTGTTTAAAAAATTTCTAACGAAAACATGCAAATTGGAAGAAAACGTGTTAAATTATACTCTTGAAGATAAAGAAATTACAAATTTTATAAATTTAATTAATTTTTGCATTATATCATAAAAATTACACTGAATACACTTCTTACGCCTCCGTGGCGTAATTGGTTAAACTGTAAACCGCTAGGTTGGTGGTTCGAGCCCACCTGGGGTGGCAAGTGTTTTTTGGGAATGATGGCCGAGTGACTAGCGCTCTGTTAGTCCCGGTGGGTCCAAGGATGTTTGTAGTGGTTCAGAATTTACTTTAAACCGTAGGTCTTGGTCTAACATGGCTTTAGAGATATGGGCGTCGGATTGACAACACTACCCCTTAAAAAGCAATATCTCCTGTCTCGAAATTTGCCAGTAAACAGACGGCCTTGGCCCGCCATAGGACTGTTGCGCCACTCTTACAGCAATAGCAAAACCGATTACAACAGATAATATCTTTTTATTAGATAATACTAATTCAACAGTGTTTTAAATCCTCCACACACATTTTTACACATTTGCAGTTTGTCGATATTAATAAAGAACAATAAAATTTGAAATGTAAGTAACTAAATAATGTAAATACATAAATTATTTACTTATTAATAAATAGTTTATAAATACATAATTTTGAAATATTGTAAAACGCTTTTAATAAAAATACATTATAAAAATAACATCAAGATGTTATTTTTATTTGGCAGTTATTATGCCAAATTTGGATTTAAGACTAGTCTTAAAAAGAACTTTGCCTATCGTGTTTCCTGAGATATATTAGAAAAGATAATAAAGAACATAAGACAGATCTTAACTTTGCATGAATTAAACAAGAAATATGACGAAAATATCATATCATAACATGAACCATAAGAAAAGTCCCGATGGATGACATTTTTTTCATTCTATGGGCTTTTTTATTGTTGCGTATCAGCAATTAATCTTCCATCTGTTGTTGCCATACTTTTTTTTTGAATTTGATGTTTTCTATTTTTTATTAAAATTTATTTATTAATCAGTGAGTTTTATTTTTTTTTTTTTTTGAAAATCATATACAGATAAATAAATTCAGCACTTTGATTTTCATTACATTAGATACAAAAATATATAGGTTTTCAATCTTTAATTTAAATATTTATTATATTTAATTTTGTTCAAATTGTTTTTTGTATATTTATATCATTGCAATACATATACTAAATATGATTATAGTCATATAATAATATTTTTATACGTATTTATATCAAGAGGTTTGTCGATTTATATTTAAATAAATTAGCATTAATCAGGTGTTTCTAACTATTTACCAAAGAAAGTTGTTGTTATCATATGATTTAGTTTAGTGTTTTGACATATATATAACAAAGAAGACAAACGAGATAGCTAAGGTCAATAATAAAGTATCGAGATATATTTGGTAAAAATAAATAACTGATTTTTATCACATTCTGATGTACAATCGATTCATACAGATACCATATATATTTTCGCAACATATGTAGTCCATTGCATTTTGCTGTCTATTGTACCTCATAATGTTTCTAAGAAGAATCAGTTTCTTACATGGTTTAGTTTACATTAATAATGCTATATGTATATAACATTGATTTTTTTAATGTGTTTTGTATGTTTTATACACTCAAGAGCCAAATCATTATGACCACCCCCTACATTTTGCAATGAACTCGCCTGGATGACGTGGAAGGCACGTGATCAGGTGGAAGTGGTATTTAACTGAAATTAAGTGGTGGTATTAATAAATCCATGCCAAGGCGGGTTGAAGCTGTGTTGCACGCCAAAGGTGGGCCAACTCGTTATTGACAGGTGGTCATAATGTTTTGGCTCTTGTGTATATATTCAAACACTGTATACTTCTTCCCTGTCTATATTTTATAGTTATATTACTAATATTATTATGGTTATTAAAACTAAAAACTTGCTCAGACTTTCTTAATGAATCGCCACATTTCCGTCTATTTTGTTCTTTTGTGTATTATTAAAATAACTTGCTTTCGAGCTGCATCCTTTCTATGTTTCTTATAATTTCTAACAACAAAAAAAAAAAAAAAAAGGAAAAGAAAAATTACAAATCTTGGCCAATTGGCTTTGAAAGAAACTATTTTGGAAACTCCATGTCTTGTCAGCCGTTTACGAAATGTATAGTTAGTACTCATATAGGTAGTACTTAAAGGTAGAAAATTAATTAAATGATTTTAATAACGGAAATTATGTCATGCAATGCAATGATTCCTTTTCTAACTAGTATTATAACAGTAATAAGTGAGAGGGGATACATACGACCAATACAATGCTTCTTACCACGCTAAGATGCATTGAATGGAATTTTCTTCAAGTTGCTAGAGTGAATGAGTGGATTACTATTACTGCGCCATTCAATATTTTTAATTTATTCAGATCTCATAAACTCATTCGATCATTGTTCGTTCATCCTCTGTTCACTCTTCTTTCATTATTCGTTCATCATTTGCTTACACTGCGTTCATTATTCGTTCATTATTCGTTCTTTTTAGAATTTCATTAACCGCAGAAATTTGTTTTTTACTAAGCATATTATGATAATTATGACGTGAGAGCAAAAATTAAGACTTAAGACTATTAATAAAATTTCTTTGATGAAGAATACAAAAACCTCTCAACAAGGTTAGACGTTCTAAAACATCTTTCACTTTATTAATTTTAGAGTTCTTCATCAATAGTAATTACACTTCTCCCGATTATAGGCATGAATAGGGCCATGGCAAATCAGGATTGATTTACTCTCAATAAATTAATATATTTTACTTTCTCATAATTTTTAAAATTTCTTTTTCCTTATAAATAGCTAAAAGTTTTTTTTTTTTTTTTTTTTCTAACGCAGCTGGCAAAGAAAAAGTTATGAGATTTACGTTAGGGGGCCTCATGGCCGAATGTCTAGCGCTCTGGCGTTCGGTACCACAGGTATCGGGTTCAAACTCCCGGCTTTGCCCATGAGTGTTTGTAGTGGTTCGGAATCCACTTTAAGCCGTAGGTACAGGTCCTAATAGGATCGTAGAGTGCTGCGGGCATTTTTACTCCGCGTCCGTAGCTTATCTTAAAGCTACACGCGCCCCCGGGGTAATGCAAAGTGAGTAACATCGGTGCAGCCCTTATGGCGAAGATCAAATAGCTAAAAGTAATTTAGTAATAATATATGTACATGTGATTTAAATAAAGTTATTTCTAATTTCATAGTGCAAGAACACAATATTGACATCATTGGTTATGAAAATAACTTGTTCTTGCTTATGAAACTATTTTATGGCTTCATCTGGTGATGTTTAGTAACATTCATATCAATTGCAATCCATGGGAAGTCAACAATCTTATTCAATAGGTTAAATGATCCAGTGAAGGGAAATGAACAGAAAAGTGATTAGGCAGTACTTCGCTTCAAGGGTTACTAAAATCGATAGCCCCTTGATACTTTATTAGTGCAATGAATTAATGATTAGGTACATTGAATTGATTGGAATTTGCTCAATGAGTTAATGAAGTAAGGACCCAATAAATGTAATGTTGTGAAAAAGAATTAATCAGTTTGTGAGGCTCTTAAAGTTGGACAATAATTCTCTGTTATGTCATGTTTGTACTTATCTTGAAACAAAAAAGAACAACAAGAATTATTTTAGAATAATATTAGAAATCAGTTCCTATGACTATTGTGATATTCAATGAAGCACATTATTATCGAAAAAAATACATAAATAAATAGTCAAAAACTAAAGAATGGATTCAAAAACATTTGTTCATTAATTTTTTAATTAACTGATTATATATAATTACAAATAAATTAAACATTTTTAATTATTAATTATTATTAGATAATGAATGTTACGCAGGGAATTAGATGTAATAGAATAGATATGCATTTCCACTGCATATTCTACAAACTAATCTCAGATTTTCTAAGAGATTTAGAGATTTTTAGATTTTATAAACCAAACTATAATTTCTTACTAATCAAAACCAATTATAAAACCTTATCAAAACCAATTATAAAACATTAGAGAGTTTTTGCATACCGTATTTTTATAATACGGTATTTTTTTTTTTTCTCCATGCTCATAGAAAACATTATTACAGATACGCATGCGCAATTTCCTATGAGCATGCGCGCTAGGGAGAAAAAAAATACCGTATTATAAAAATACGGTAGACAAAACTCTCTATTATCGAAACCAATTATCAAACCAACCTAAATAATCTGAACTTTATAACTTAAAATATTTTTATGTGCCTCCAAATTTTTATTTTCTTGTGATAAATTTTGTTAATTGGAATTGTTGGATTTGAGAAAGACAAATATACAATATACAAAAAAATTTGTGAATCGAAAGAAAAGGTTATGCAGAACCACAAAGTTTGATAATTGATGATTTACTACTGTGCCCAAAAAGTAAAACCCATTATTTTTTTAAACCTCTTTATTATTATTCCAAATTTATTTCATCCCCTTCAAAGTAATCCCCTCCAGACACAATGCACTTATGTCAACTTTTTTTCCCAATCCTAAATGCATGCTAAAAAGTCATCGGCAGGGATTGCCTTCAAAGCGATTCAGGTTGAATCTCTTCAATAGACTCAAAACGGTGTCCCCGGAGTTTTTTCGAGTTTAGGAATAGCCAGAAGTCGCAAGGCGTGAAACGACGGTGGTTGTGGAACGATATGGATTTCATTTTTTGGCGAAAAAGTCACGAAGAATCAATGCAGTGTGAGCTGTCGCATTCAGTGTTTTCGGTATCAATCTATTAAGAGGAAAGGATTTATTTTTTAATTCGAATAAAAATCCAATATAATACCTTTAATCCCGGATATCCATTACTGTATGTTTAAAAAAGAGAAAAAAATCCTTCATAGTAATAAATTCGATCTTTTACGATATACGTAAATCTGTACCGAGCAGTAGTTTGTTTCAATTTTATTTCATATATCTATAGACGTTACAGTTGGAGGACTAGATTGATAGATTTGGACTGTTTTACTTACTCTTTACTTTACTTTCTCTTATCTTTTTACTTTATCATGCATTAATACAGAGAAACAGTTGCTTAATTTCCGTGTTCAACTGCTGCTTCAATCATTACCAGAAACAGAATTTGTTTTCGTCAGGAAAAAAAAATTAACAATCCTGTAAATTGAACAATACGTATCCAATATACACATTAAATGAGAACGAAGGATTCTGATTTAAATCGGCAGATATGAGTTTTCTCCTTTTCTGAAAAATTTTACTTTTTTTTTTTAATATTTTATTCTAAACTTTTATCTTTTTACTTCATCATGCATTAATAGAGATTAACTTTTTCTTAATTTTCGTTTCAACTGCTGCTTCAATCATTACCAGAAACAGAATTTTTTTTTACGAAAAAAATGAACAATCCTGCAAATTGAACAATACGTATCCAATATACACATTAAATGAGAACATGCATTTAATTTTCAGATGAGTTTTTCTCACTTTCTCAAAAATTTTGCATTCTTTTTAATATTTTCGTTCCAAACTTTCATCTTTTTTTAATTTATCAGCATGCATTTAGAGAGAAACCATTACCATTCAACTACAGCTTCAATCATTACCACAAAAAGAATATTTTTTTATCAGAAAAAAAAATAAGAAAAACAGAGAAAAGGATTTATTGTTTTCATTCGACTTTGGTAAAATTAGATCTCTTTCTGAAAAGTAAATCCAATATAATACCGTTATTTCCGGATATCTATTAATGTATGTTAAAAAAAAGAGATAGCATTAAACTCAATCTTTTACGATATATCTGCCAAACCTAAATCAGTACCGAACAGTAGTTTGTCTCAGTTTTATTTCATCTATCTATACACATTACAGTTGGTGGACTAGATTGATAGAAAGAGCGGCTAAAGAATTTGCGCATATTCTGGGGAGATATATCTCAGTGAATTGACAGATGTATCTTTGGAATGCTTAGACTAACCTTTCTATCTCCTTTAGCCTTCCTCCACATTTTATGATTTCCTGAATAAGAAAGGAATTTTCCATCTAAAAAAAAAGAGAGAGCGAAAGGGAAAGAAAGTAACAATAGTAAAATGTTTCCTTCCGTATACGAAGTAGGGAAGGAAAAAAATAAAAATATAAGAGACGAAGAAAAATGAGAAAACGAAAGAATTGTGATTTTTTTTTTTTTTTCCCTCTTCTGTCTTCTTGCTCATCTGATATTGGACTCTGATGAAACACTTATTACCGGGAGAGGAAGAAATGTTGCAATGTATTGAAGAATCCAATTTTAGAAACGCAGAGAGACAGAGTGGAAGGCCTAATACCATTATCTCTAACAAGCGTATCGCTCCTTTAGGAATAGCCTAGACGTGCCTCCAGAAAGAAGCCATTTTTTTTTACGTTCGAAAGGTACTGAAATAAATGATGTCGAAATTCCAAGGCTGGGGCTTGGATGAGTTGAAGAAGTTGAAAAAATACCTTTAAACGGACAAAAAAAAACAAGATTTCATACGCTAGGCTTGAAAGTAGTACAGCTAAGTTACTAGTTGGTCCAGGTTGTTCTTCCAGGTTTTGCTGTTTTTCATTTATTTGTTTGTTTCATTTCATCTTTTTTTTGTTGTCGTTGTTTCCAGGTAACATTTAAGTAAAGATTTTAGCCGCTGTGATTTACGTTGAATTTTTACTTTTTTATTTATCCTTTTTGTGTTGTTGTTTATTGCTGTAGAAATGAAAGAATCTTTTCTATGAGCAGTAAATGAAACGGTTTTTTACTTAGATGCGTGATTTATATAATACCTTTGAATTGATATTGATAAATAAGCAGAATTACTGATAAATAAATAGAATTACAGCCATATTGCACTGATAAATAAATAGAATTACACACCATTTTATTCATAATACAGATAATAACATTTGGTTAATTTCAGTGTTCAACTGCTGCTTCAATCATTACCAGAAACAGATTTATTTTCCTCACAAAAGGAAATAAATAAAAATAAAAAAAAAAAAAAAAAGGATTTATTGTTTTCATTCGACTTCGATAAAATTAGATCTCTTTCTGAAAAGTAAATCCAATATAATACCTTTATTTCCGGATATCTATTAATGTATGTTAAAAAAAAAAAAAAATCCTTCATAGTATTAAACTCGATCTTTTACGATATATCTGTCAAACCTAAATCAGTACCGAACAGTAGTTTGTCTCAGTTTTATTTCATCTATCTATACACATTACAGTTGGTGGACTAGATTGATAGAAAGAGCGGCTAAAGAATTTGCGCATATTCTGGGGAGATATATCTCAGTGTATTGACAGATGTATCTTTGGAATGCTTAGACTAACCTTTCAATCTCCTTTAGCCTTCCTTCCAAATTTTATGATTTCCTGAATAAGAAAGGAATTTTCCCATCTAAAAAAGAGAAAGAAAGAAAGGGAAAGAAAGTAACAATAGTAAAATGTTTCCTTCTGTATACGAAGTAGGGATGGAAAAAAAAAAAAAAAGATAAAAAGAAGAAGAAAAATGAGAAAACGAAAGAATTTGTGATTTTTTTTCCCTCTTCTGTCTTCTTGCTCGTCTGATATTGGACTCTGATGAAACACTTATTACCGGGAGAGGAAGAAATGTTGCAATGTATTGAAGAATCCAATTTTAGAAACGCAGAGAGACAGAGTGGAAGGCCTAATACCATTATCTCTAACAAGCGTATCGCTCCTTTAGGAATAGCCTAGACGTGCCTCCAGAAAGAAGCCATTTTTTTTACGTTCGAAAGGTACTGAAATAAATGATGTCGAAACTCCAAGGCTGGGGCTTGGATGAGTTGAAGAAGTTGAAAAAAAAAATACCTTTAAACGGAAAAAAAAATAATAAGATTTCATACGCTAGGCTTGAAAGTAGTACAGCTAAGTTACTAGTTGGTCCAGGTTGTTCTTCCAGGTTTTGCTGTTTTTCATTTATTTGTTTGTTTCATTTCATCTTTTTTTTTGTTGTCGTTGTTTCCAGGTAACATTTAAGTAAAGAT
>BPLR01003277.1:0-16914 GCA_021605095.1 Caerostris extrusa
GCTGCCGGACACTGAGGATTAGACACAACAACAATATACAAAATTAAATAAAAATTTCAAATTCTATTCAAAAACATTTTTTCTATATTCACTGATATAACATTCTAAATAAAATACCTTTACGATATATGCAATGTCTTCATTTTAAAATAATTATTTTGTGCCCCGTTGATTTATATATGTTTATGGTAATAAGCTGCACTTTTATGCTGCTTAAAAGGATATAAATTCTCCAAATATGCTTCCTCCGATAACTTGAATTTCTTGACACTATTTTATTTAAATATGCTACTCGGATATTATTTTATAAATTGATATATTGTGCTATCATAGGGGCCTGAATGGCCGAGTGGCTAGCGCTCTGGCGCTCGGTACCACAGGTTTTCAGGTTCGAGTCCCGGCGGTGACATGGATGTTTGTAGTGGTTCGGAATCCACTTTAAGCCGTAGGTCCCGGTCTAATAGGATCGTAGAGCGTTGTGGGGCGTTATTACTCCGCGTGCGTGGCTTATCTTCAAGTTACACGCGCCCCCTGGGTAATGCCAAGGGAATAACGTCTGTGCAGCGCTTGCCTTAAGGCATCCAAGACCAAGCTGTCTAAGTATTTGCCAGCTGCATTAGAAAGAAAAATATTGTGCTATCATTAATGAAGCCATTTTTGATCTACAATTAATGCTACCCATTCAAAGTTCATTCCTTAGTTTCGAATGTAAAAACAAAACAAAAAAGGATCATGAATTTGAAAAATGTTATTCAGACACTCAGAAGGTGAGGTTATTCCCACGTTGAACAATGCAGTCTCTTTATACCAATGTTTACAAATGTAATGATTTTCCCATAAAGGCAAGGAACAGAAAGCTAATGCAATTCGAAATGATATACGAGGAGATTTAACGGTCATGGACACACTTTGTAGGGTGGTACAGATTTATAGAACATGGATTTTATATATATATATACGAATGCAGGGTCGGATGTAGAGCGTGGATGATCAATGTTGTAAATTGATACATTTTCATTAATAAATTTTGATGAATTGACAAATTTGTATTGACATTTTTTGATAAATTTAATAAATCGACATATTTAGATAAATTTAATAAATTGATACAAAATTATAATTCATTGGCAAATAATAACTTTTATTAAATTGTCTGATCGATTAAATTAATCTAATAACTTAATATGATATATGGGGCCTGAATAGCCCAGTGGCTAGCTCTCTGGCGCTCTGTAGCACAGGTTCCGGGTTAGAGTCCCGGCGTGCCATGGATGTCTGTGTGGTTCGAATCTACTTTAAACAGTAGATCCCGGTCTAACAGGATCGTAGAGCGTTGCGGAGGTATTGTTACTCCGCGTCCGTAGCTTATCTCCCCGCTATATGCACCTCCTGGGTAGTGCTACGTGAGTAACGTCGGTGCAGCGCCTGACTTAAGACATCTAAGACAATTGTCTAAGTGTTTGCCAGCTGCATTAGAACAAAAGAAAAACATATGATATTTTTGATTAATAAATCAATATATTTTATTGATAAATTTAATAAATTGATAGTTTGATAAATTTAATTAATTGATATATTTCGATAAATTTTAATGTATTGATGCACTTTCATACAATAAATTTAAATTTTTGATCAATTTTTTTTGATTATTAAATTTTTGATGAATTTTTATAGTGTTTTTGTTATTTTGTTTTTTTTTTACTCTAATTCATTTACACTCGGATCATGATGTATTATGGATAACACAAATTCAGTGAAAGCAAACCCCCAAGTTTTTTCTTTCCTTCTTTCTTTTTTTTTTTTTTATTTAAGCAATTTTTTTAAATTTCACATAAGAACATTACCCTAATCACACACGAAAACTAAATTTTCTGAAAGAAAAAAAAAAAGTTATATTCCCGACATGCACCCCATAACTCAAAACTTCAGCCTAATTATACATCTCCAGCACAAAAATAACCAAACTTTTTCAAAAGAAGTAGTAGGAGGCCGAAATTAAAATTCAATAAATTGAATCTTGGATACAAAAATTCTTCTGCCATTTATCAAGAGAAGACCCTCCATTCAAGGGAAGACCCTTCTTCGAAGCAATCTTTTTATTTGTTTTAATCCCAAAACATTAACATTCTTTCAATGCGCTCGAACGGAGCTCAGGGAGCATTAATCACAGACTCTCCCCCTTCAAATATTTATTGGATTCAGTTAATTTCGGAGACAATTTGTCAAACTTTTGTGTTGGAAGAGCGCGAATCGATCGCGCAATCAGATAGAGCATCTCTCTGATTCTGCAGACGGGGAAATCTTGAGATCATCAATTGTGTCTGACCTCATTTCGGGGAGACGCCATGGATTGCCCGTTGATGGAACCTTTTGACAGTCAAAGTGCATCCATCCCTTGACCATGCCAGTAGCGTCACAAAAATGTGACCAAATCCTGAAGTCACCAATGGGCTGATGGACACTGATTTGTAGCAGGACCACGGGATGCACAATGTCAATGACAATTGTCTAAAATAATTTACATTTTCTACATACATTTTTTGATACATTGCACATACATTTGTGATGTATTGAATGCATTGTACATACATTTTTTTGGTACATTCGATATATTGTACACACATTTTTGATACATTCGATACATTGTACATACATTTTGGATGCATTGTACATACATTTTTGTACATTCGATATATTGTACACACATTTTTGATACATTCGATACATTGTACATCAATTTTGAGGCATTGAGTACAATGCACATACATTTTTGATACATTGGATGCATTGTACATACATTTTTGGTACATTCGATACATTGTACATACATTTTTGATGTATTGAATGCATTGCACATACATTTTGAATTCATTGAATACAATGCACATACACATTTTGATACATTGGATGCATTGTACATACATTTTTTGGTACATTCGATACATTGTACATACATTTTGAATGCATTGAATACAATACACATACATGTTTTGATACATTGGATGCATTGTACATACATTTTTTGGTACATTCGATATATTGAACACACATTTTTGATACATTCGATACATTGTACATACATTTTTGGATGTATTGAATACAATGCACATACATATTTTGATACATTGGATGCATTGTACATACATTTTTTGGTACATTCGATATATTGTACACCCATTTTTGATACATTCGATACATTGTACATATATTTTTGGATATATTGATTATAAATTTTTATCGATTATATATTTCTATTTCTGTATACTGTTGTTGATACCTTTTGGACAGTCAAAGTGCATCCCTTGACCCTGCCATTAGCTGCAGCGAAATGCTTAGCGTCGCAGAAATCTGACAAAATTCTGAAGGCACTGTTGGGATGATTGTGAAGGCCATAGACCATTGATACTGATTTGTGGCATGACCACCGGATTAGCAAATTATCAATGGCGGTGTCTAAATATTTTTATTTCGTTTGATTACATATTTTTATAGCAAAAGATTCATAAAAAGTCTGACAATTGTAATTCAATAATTGACAACGGTTGTGAAATAGATTCATAAATCGACAACATGGTTATTGATCAACATTTTTTTTTTTTTCTCTTAAACTCTTAAATGAGTATTTCATGAACGCCATCGAATACATTATACATACATTCTTGATACATCGAATACATTCTGAAACAATTTTTTGATGCACTTAATACATTGTACATACATTTTTTCGAGTCGCCATAAATTGCCCGCTGATGGAAACTTTTGGACAGTCAAAGTGCATCCCTTGACCATGCCATTAGCTGCCCTGAAATGCTTAGCGTCACAGAAATTTGACCAAATCCTGAAGGCACTATTTTGCTGATTGACTTTGATTTGTAACAAGACCACCAGATTAACAAATATCAATGTCAATTGTCTGAAATATTTTTTAATTTCATTTGGTTATATATTTTTCAAATATATATTTCTATTTCTATATACAGTGGGTAAAAAAGTATTGGATTTTCTCGTAGTTTTTGACTAAAAAAAATATTTAAATGAAAATTTCGTTATATTTGTTTGTCTTTTCTCCTTCTGTAATCGCTATGTTAAAATAAAATTTGTAAACATACTTTGTCAGCAAATATGATTATTTTATAGGCAATTGGCAATACTTTTTTATCCACTGTACTTGGGGGTCTGATAGCAGTGGCTAGGACTCTGGCTCTCGGTGCCACATATATCGGATTCGGTCCCGGCGGTGCCATGGATGTTTGTAGTGGTTCGGAATCCACTTTAGCCGTAGCTCCCGGTCTCTTATGACCGTGAAGCGTCACATAGCCCATTCAGACTTCTTCTCACCCACATCATTCCCAAACTGTAAAGGGACAACTCAGCTGTAGGCACAGTGATGTGGTGTGATGTAATATTTCTATATACTGTACTTGAAACCTTTTGGACAGTCAACTGTGAATGATTAGAGTCACAGAAATGTGACGAAATCTAGAAGCCACTATTGGTCTGATTGACACTGATTTATAACGTGACCATGGGATGCACAAATTTTAATGAGAGTTTTCAAAAAGTATTTTTAATTTTAATTGTTTATAAATTTTTATCGATTATATATTTCTATATACTGGAACTCGTATGCACTCATGGTTGAAAGAGAAAGGAGGAGGAGCAGCTACAGTTGTGATGGAGTACCCGTAGGTAGAAGTTTGACTTGGTTCCGTGACGCTCTTGCAGTCATATGAGACCAGGACCTACGGCTTAAAGTGGATTCCGAACCACTACAAACATGCATGGCGCCTGGATTCGAACCAATTTGATTACATTCTACATATATTGATACATTGAATACATTACACATACATTTTTGATACTTTGTACACACATTTTTGAACATCGAATACATTACACATAAATTTTACATCGAATACATTGTAAACACATTTTTTTGATTCATGGAAGTATCGGCCATTGATTGAAAAAAAAATATTTATAAAGAACTTTTAGCGCGGAAAAAAATGAATTTATTCAATAAAGAAACAAAAATGTTAGTTACGAATTAGAACTACGAATTTTATATATAAATATAAAATGCGAAGCTCACCAGATTAAGTTCTTTTTTTTTTCCTTTTATTATATTTCAAAAAACTTAATTAGCATAATTTTATGAAAAATCATGCATAGAATATGCTGTCGTTTTTTTTTTTTCGCATGATATTTATAATCTAATATTTTAAATGGCATTATTTATTTAAATAGTGTTCTTTTCCAGAACAAAATAATTCAATTATTTCAATATTAACAGATGTGCTTTATAATTTTTTAGCATGCTAATTAAAAACCTAACTAGTTTTTAATAAATTATTTTCATCACAAAATTTCATACTGAATAAAATGCATTTTAATTTTACCTAGATACCAAAAAAAACCAAATAGTATTTAAAAAATTAATTCAAAAATTTCAATCTTATTCTAAAAATAGCATCCTAATTTTTTTTTCATTTACTTTATTAAATAAATAAAGGCCACTAATTACAAAATAGAAAAAAAATTTCTCAGAATCCATTTAATTCATTTATATTCTAGGTTTTTAAAAAAAAAAAATTAAAAAAAAATATTTGATGAAACTTTTTAATTGCAATTGAAAGCTAAAAAAAAAAAAGGTATTGAAATCTTCAAATAAAACATTTTTTTTTTTTTCTAAAATTTTAGAGAGAGACAAAAAAATTTTTAGATTTCTTTAAGTCCTTAATTGATTAAGCTAAAAGGTTGCATCTATTCTCTTTTCCATTAAATCAACAAAGAATTTTTCCTTTTATTTTACACATTTGCATTTAGTCCTCATAGAATGGAAACGCACTTCAACTTAAAAAAGAAAAGCTTTTTGAATTAATCAAATATCTTTCAAACAATTCAGAAAATTTACTTAAAATAAGAATTGTATTGACTGTTTTACGAAAGCTTCAATAGTAATGATCAATTCGAATTGCAGCATTTTTTTGACTTAGTATGCTGTAATTTTTTCAACTACTTCAACTTAGCAAAGTATTGCAAGTAAATAAAATGAGGATTATAAATCGCGTCATTGCATTTAGGTATTAAAACCTTATCTATTACTGAATTTAAATTCAGAGTTAATTCTCAAGAGATTGTTAAGAGAGAAACTTAATATAAAAGTAAATGGAAAATAAGCTAAATATGAAATATATCAAAAATTAATTATCATATGAATTAGAAATTTAAAATTAAGGACTGTATTATTGCTTACTCCGACACATTGACAACAGCGCCCCCTTTTGGCACTCAGAAGAAATAGCTGGGCCTCATGACGCCATTTATCTCCTACACAGAGGAAATATATTTACCGAGAGGAAATATATTTAGCGCATCCTGGTGCTTTAGTTAGCCTACAGACTCTCACCGGAGAACAAGTATATTTCGCGCACCCTGCGCATACCCGATTTTCGGCTAAGAAGGGGGGGGGTCCTTCAATGAATCTATAATTATATATCTTCAAATATTATAATGAATAATTGTATGTGTTAAATAAATAAATGTCTCTAATTCGAAAATAGAAAAAACTTTCTCAGAATTCATTTAATTCATTTATATTCTGGTTTTTTTTTTTTTATTTATTTTTTTTGTTCTAATGCAGCTGAATACACTAAGACAGTTGTCTTGGATACTTTAAGGCAAGCGCTGCACCGACGTTACTCTTTTAGCACTACCCAGAAAGTGTGTGTAGCTTGAAGATAAGCTATGGGCGTGGAGTTACAATATCCCCGCAACGCTCTATGATCATTTTTGTCCGGGACCTACGATTTAAAGTGGATTCCGAACCACTACAAGCATCCACGGCACCACCGGGACTTGAACCCGAAACCTGTGTTACCGAGCGCCAGAGCGCTAGCAACTCGGCCATCAAGGCCCCTTTTTTAAAAATTATTTCATAAAAATATGTGCTCATTTGCATTGAGCCATCATAGAATGAAAACGAACTTCAATTTAAAAAAAAAAAAAGGATTTCATCTTTCAAAACAATTCAGAAAATGTACTTAAAACAAGAATTGTATTGGCTGTTTTAAGAAAGCAGCAATAGTAATGATCATCTTGAATTGCAATTTTTCAACTTCAACTTGTGCAGTCTGGAAAAAAAACATTAAATATACATTAAAGTTTCCTTTCTGCAGTCGTATTCTTACTTTTAAACAGCATTTTTACGTTCCTTTTCACAATCGATTTACATAGACGCTATGCAAAGACAAAATGCAAAGATTCGAATTTCATAGTCGAAATGCCCTTTTTTTTTTTTTTTTGCGAATGAAACATTAAATCTCTGGAGTTCCAATTTCCGAATAACGATGTTCCCTGCTCGAATATTCCAATGTTCGACTTTATGATTTCTATTTGGTTATCCAATTTGAAATCCTTAAAAAGCATTCGGAGTTTTTCTACATTCAAGGTACAAAAAAAAAAAAAAAAAAATTGTTTAAAAAAAAAATTCGCAAAATACAAATGGGAGAAAAGCCTGTCTTCGATGTTGTTGTTATTTTTCAAACAAATCTTTTCTAAATTGGGTTATAAAAATTCCAGAAGCTCCTTGGAAATCGAATTTAGAAGTAAATGGAACACGTGTATAAGAAATGAATGCCTTAACTTAAAAGAGAAACGAAAAGGGAATAAAAATTATTTTGTTAGGAATCTGAAATGGCATTAAAGCAGACTAAATTATTTGAGCTAAATTAATGAAAGTATTGTTTGCCATAAGTACTTACATATATCTATATCGATGGATTTCTTTTACGGTAAATGTTACATACATTTTTGTGGTTGTTCTAATGCAGCTGGCAATACACAGTCAGTTCATCTTTATGCCATAAGCAAGGGCTTCACCGCTGTTACTCATTTAGCACTACCCAGGGGGCACGTGTAGTTTGAAGATATGCTATGGACGCGAGTAACACTAACCCCCACAACTCCTACTACGATCCTATTAGACGGTATCTACACTCTTTAAATAGATTTTGATCCATGGCACTGCCGGGACTCGAACCCGCAACCTGTGGCAACGAGTGCCAGTCACTTGGCCCATCGGCCCCAAAATCTTTTATACTGAATAGAAATACATTTTTAATTTACTTAGATTCTGTGAAACATATAACACATAAATAAATTCATTTTAAATTTTCAATCTCTTTCTAAAAATATCACCTGAAGTTTTTTTTTTTTTTTGTCTCATTTACTTTATTAAATAAATAAAGATCTTTAATTGGAAAAATAGAAAAAAACCTTCACAGAATCCATTTAATTCATTTATATTCTACGTTTTAAAAAAAAATTATTAAAAAAATATTTGGTGAAATTTTTTAATGGCAATTGAAAGGTTAAAAAAAAAAAAAAATTAATAAATAAATAAAAATAAAAACCCTATTGAAATCTTCAAATAAAACATTTTTTTTTTTCTGGCAATTTCTGACGAAAAAAAAATTTACATTTATATTTTAAGTCCCTAATTGATTAAGCTAAAAGTTGCATTTAATTCTCATTTAAATTAAATAAACAAGGAATTTTTTTTTTTTTTTTTTTTTTTTACACATTTCCATTTAGTCATCAAAGAATGGAAATGAATTTTAATTTAAAAGAAGAAAAGCTTTCCGAATTAATCAAATGTCTTTCTTACTTAAAAAATAAGTGTATAGGCTGTTTTAAGAAAGCAGCAGTAGTAATAATGATCATATAGAATTGCTTATAAAGACACACTGACAACAGCGCCCCCTTTGGCGTCAGGAGAAATAGTTGGCCTCAAGACTCTCACCCGAGAGGAAATAAAAACGCCACTTGCTCTCCCACTGAATAACGTTTAGTTTATAGTCTCTCCTCACGAGAGGAAATATATTTAACGCATCCCAGCGCTTTAGTTAGTCTACAGACCCTCACACGGAGAACAAATATATTTTACGCACCCTGCGTATAGCCGATTTTCGGCTTAGAAGTGGAGTCCTTCCTGAATGTATAATTATCTGTCTTCAAATATTATATGCCTGTACTTGTATGTGTTAAATAAATAAATACCCCTAATTCGAAAACTGAAATTTTTTTCAGAATTCATTTATATTCTGGTTTTTATAAAATTATTATTATTATTTGTTCTAATGCAGTTGGCAAACACTCAGACAGTTGCCTTGGATGCTCTTACGTCGAAACCCAGGTTCCCCTGCATAGGGGAGGTCAACGCCCTATGTCCAGAAAACATCCTGTCTGTGGGGGTGTCTGGCAGGGGGTGAGGTGACGGAGAGAGAGAGAAAGAATGTAAAGAGTCAGTGAACTTCTGCAACCAAAGAGAAAGATTGTGTGGCAGTCTATCTTCGAGTTTGATGGCTGCATAAGTAAAAGGAGTTGAAACTCATCGACCAAAGAGAAGGTTGTGTGGCAGTGCATCTTCGAGCTTGATGACTGCATAAGTAAAAGAGTTCAATAAGTGTAACCAACGAGAAAGGTTGCGCGTGGCAGTCCATCTTCGAGCTTGATGGCTGCCTAAATAAAGGAGATTAAATTTATACAGTCCATTCTTTTCCTCGTGCCTGTCGAAGATTATTTGAGTTTATATTTGTGTGTCCGAGCTATCGAACAGATGCCTTAAGGCAAGCGCTGCATCGACTTTACTCACTTAGCATTACCCAGGAAGTGCGTGTAGCTTGAAAATAAGCTACGGACGCGGACTAACAATACCCCTGCCACTATCTACGATCATGTTAGACAGTGACCTAGGGTTTAAAGTGGATTCGAAAAAACATTCATGGCACCGCCGGACTCGAACCGAAACCTGTGGTACCGAGCGCTACTGGACCATTCAGGTCCCCTTTTAAAAATTATTTGATGAAATATTTGCTCATTTCTATTTAAACATCATAAAATGGAAACGAATTCCAAGTTAAAAAAAAAAATTGCTTTTCGAATCAAATCAAAATGTCATTTTTTCAAACAATTTAGAAAATTTGCTTAAAACAAGAATTGTATTTTCTGTTTTGCAAAAGCAGCAATAGTAAGGATCATCTTGAATTGCAGCAATTTTCTTCAACTTGTGCAGTCTGGAAAACATTAAATATACATTAAAGTTTCCGTTCCACAGTCATAGTTTCACTTTTTAAACAGCATTTTTACATTTCTTTTCACAATCGATTTGCATAGACGTTTAGAAAATGCAAAGATTCGAATTTCATAGTTCGAAATGCCCTTTTTGTTTTATTTTTACGAATGGAACATTAAATCTCTGGAGTTCCAATTTCCGAATAATGATGTTCCCTGCTCGAATATTCCAATGTTCGACTTTATGATTTCTATTTGGTTATCAATTTGAAATCCTTAAAAAGCATTCGGAGTTTTCTACCTTCAGGGTACAAAAATTCGTTTAAAAAATTCACAAAATACAAATGGGATCGAAATGGCAGAAAAGCCTGTCTTCGATGTTGTTGTTATTCTTCAAACAAATCTTTTCTAAATTGGGTTATAAACATTCCAGAAGCTCCTAGGAAGCGCTAGCTCCTCGAATTTAGAAATAAATGGAACATATGTATAAGAAATGAATGCATTAACATAAAAGACAAAAAAAAAATACCCGATAAAACTTAGTATTTTGTTAGGGACCTTAAATTGTTTTAAGATTAAACTAATAAACGAAATTAATTGAGCTAAATTATTGTAAGAATTGTTTGTTTATAAGTACTTACACATATTTACATCGATGCATTTTTTTGGGGGCTTAAATATTGTAAACATTTTTGTTGTTCTTCTAATGAAGCTGGCAATACAGAGACAGTTAATCTTTATGTCATAAGCAAGGGCTGCACCGTTGTTACTCATTGAGCACTACAAAGAGGGCACTTATAGCTTGAAGATATACTATGGACGAGAGTAACACTACCCCACAACGCTCTACGATCCCATTAGATCGGGACCTACGGTTTAAAGTGGATTCGAACCACCACAAACATCCATGGCATCACCGGGACTTGAACCGAAACCTGTGTTACCGAGCGCCAGAGCTAGCAACTCGGCCATTAAGGCCTCCTTTTTAAAAAATAATTTCATAAAATATGTGCTCATTTGCATTGAGCCATCATAGAATGGAAACGAACTTCAATTTAAAAGAAAAAAAGGATTTCATCTTTCGAACAATTCAAAAAATGTACTTAAAACAAAATTGTATTGGCTGTTTTAAAGCAGCAATAGTAATGATCATCTTGAATTGCAACTTTTCAACTTCAACTTGTGCAGTCTGGAAAAAACATTAAATATACATTAAGTTTTTCTTTTCTGCAGTCGTATTCTTACTTTTAAACAGCATTTTTACGTTCCTTTTCACAATCGATTTACATAGAAGTTATGCAAAGACAAATGCAAGGATTCGAATTTCATAGTCGAAATGCCCTTTTTTTTTTTTTGCGAATGGAACATTAAATCTCTGGAATTCCAATTTCCGAATAATGATGTTCCCTTCTCGAATATTCCAATGTTCAACTTTATGATTTCTATTTGGTTATCAATTTGAAATCCTTAAAAGCATTCGGAGTTTTTCTACCTTCAAGGTACAAAAAAAAAAAAAAAAAAATCTGTTTGAAAAAATTCGCAAAATACAAATGGGGGAGAAAAGCCTGTCGATGTTGTTGTTATTTTTCAAACAAATCTTTTCTAAATTGGGTTATAAAAATTCCAAAAGCTCCTAGAAATCGAATTTAGAAGTAAATGGAACACGTGTATAAGAAATGAATGCATTAACTTAAAAAGAAAAACGAAAAGGAATAAAAATTATTTTGTTAGGAATCTGAAATGGCATTAAAGCAAACTAAATTACTTGAGCTAAATTAATGAAAGTATTGTTTGCCATAAGTACTTACATATATCTATATCGATGGATTTCTTTTTACGGTAAATGTTACATACATTTTTGTTGTTGTTCTAATGCAGCTGGCAATACACAGTCAGTTCATCTTTATGCCATAAGCAAGGGCTTCACCCCTGTTACTCATTTAGCACTACCCAGGGGGCACGTGTAGTTTGAAGATATGCTATGGACACGAGTAACACTAACCCCCACAACTCCTACTACGATCCTATTAGACGGTATCTACGCTCTTTAAATAGATTTTGATCCATGGCACTGCCGGGACTCGAACCCGCAACCTGTGGCAACGAGCGCCAGTCACTTGGCCCATTGGCCCCAAAATCTTTTATACTGAATAGAAATACATTTTTAATTTACTTAGATTCTGTGAAACATATAACACATAAATAAATTCATTTTAAATTTTCATTCTCTTTCTAAAAATATCACCCTGAAGTTTTTTTTTTTTTTTTGTCTCATTTACTTTATTAAATAAATAAAGATCTTTAATTGGAAAAATAGAAAAAAACCTTCTCAGAATCCATTTAATTCATTTATATTCTACGTTTTAAAAAAAAATTATTAAAAAATATTTGGTGAAATTTTTTAATGGCAATTGAAAGGTTAAAAAAAAAAAAAAAATAATAATAAATAAATAAAAATAAAAAACGCTATTGAAATCTTCAAATAAAACATTTTTTTTTTTCTGGCAATTTCTGACGAAAAAAAATGTACATTTATATTTTAAGTCCCTAATTGATTAAGCTAAAAGTTGCATTTAATTCTCATTTAAATTAAATAAACAAAGAATTTTTTTTTTTTTACACATTTCCATTTAGTCATCAAAGAATGGAAATGAATTTTAATTTTAAAGAAGAAAAGCTTTTCGAATTAATCAAATGTCTTTCTTACTTAAAATAAGTATATAGGCTGTTTTAAGAAAGCAGCAGTAGTAATAATGATCATATAGAATTGCTTATAAAGACACACTGACAACAGCGCCCCCTTTGGCGTCAGGAGAAATAGTTGTCCTCAAGACTCTCACCCGAGAGGAAATAAAACGCCACTTGCTTTCCCACTGAATAACGTTTAGTTTATAGTCTCTCCTCACGAGAGAAATATATTTAACGCATCCCAGCGCTTTAGTTAGTCTACAGACCCTCACCCGGAGAACAAGTACGCATCGGTATACGCACCCTGCGTATAGCCGATTTTCGGCTAGAAGTGGAGTCCTTCCCTGAATGTATAATTATCTGTCTTCAAATATTATATGCCTGTACTTGTATGTGTTAAATAAATAAATACCCTAATTCGAAAACTGAAATTTTTTTTTCAGAATTCATTTATATTCTGGTTTTTATAAAATTATTATTATTATTTGTTCTAATGCAGTTGGCAAACACTCAGACAGTTGCCTTGGATGCTGTTACGTCGAAACCCAGGTTCCCCTGCATAGGGAGGTCAACGCCCTATGTCCAGAAAAAAACATCCTGTCTGTGGGGGTGTCTGGCAGGGGGTGAGGTGACGGAGAGAGAGAAAGAATGTAAGAGTCAGTTGAACTTCTGCAACCAAAAGAAAAGATTGTGTGGCAGTCTATCTTCGAGTTTGATGGC
Source organism: Caerostris extrusa (assembly GCA_021605095.1). Classification (NCBI taxonomy): domain Eukaryota; kingdom Metazoa; phylum Arthropoda; class Arachnida; order Araneae; family Araneidae; genus Caerostris; species Caerostris extrusa. The sequence continues at coordinate 13,483 of BPLR01003277.1, forward strand.
TGCATAAGTAAAGGAGTTGAAACTCATCGACCAAAGAGAAAGGTTGTGTGGCAGTGCATCTTCGAGCTTGATGGCTGCATAAGTAAAAGAGTTCAATAAGTGTAACCAACGAGAAAGGTTGCACGTGGCAGTCCATCTTCGAGCTTGATGGCTGCCTAAATAAGGAGATTAAATTTATACAGTCCATTCTTTTCTTCGTGTCTGTGTCGAAGATTATTTGAGTTTATATTTGTGTGTCCGAGCTATCGAACAGATGCCTTAAGGCAAGCGCTGCATCGACGTTACTCACTTAGCATTACCCAGGAAGTGCGTGTAGCTTGAAAATAAGCTACGGACGCGGACTAACAATACCCCTGCCACTATCTACGATCATGTTAGACAGTGACCTAGGGTTTAAAGTGGATTCCGAACCTCTTCAAACATCCATGGCACCGCCCGACTCGAACCGAAACCTGTGGTACCGAGCGCTACTGGACCATTCAGGTCCCCTTTTAAAATTATTTGATGAAATATTTGCTCATTTCTATTTAAACATCATAAAATGGAAACGAACTCAAGTTAAAAAAAAAAATTGCTTTTCGAATCAAATCAAAATGTCTTTCAAACAATTTAGAAAATTTGCTTAAAACAAGAATTGTATTTTCTGTTTTGCAAAAGCAGCAATAGTAAGGATCATCTTGAATTGCAGCAATTTTCTTCAACTTGTGCAGTCTGGAAAAAACATTAAATATACATTAAAGTTTCCGTTCCGCAGTCATAGTTTCACTTTTAAACAGCATTTTTACATTCCTTTTCACAATCGATTTTTGCATAGACGTTTAGAAAATGCAAAGATTCGAATTTCATAGTTCGAAATGCCCTTTTTGTTTTATTTTTACGAATGGAACATTAAATCTCTGGAGTTCCAATTTCCGAATAATGATGTTCCCTGCTCGAATATTCAATGTTCGACTTTATGATTTCTATTTGGTTATCCAATTTGAAATCCTTAAAAAGCATTCGGAGTTTTTCTACCTTCAGGGTACAAAAATTCGTTTAAAAAAAATTCACAAAATACAAATGGGATCGAAATGGCAGAAAAGCCTGTCTTCGATGTTGTTGTTATTCTTCAAACAAATCTTTTTCTAAATTGGGTTATAAACATTCCAGAAGCTCCTAGGAAGCGCTAGCTCCTCGAATTTAGAAATAAATGGAACATATGTATAAGAAATGAATGCATTAACATAAAGACAAAAATACCCGATAAAACTTAGTATTTTGTTAGGGACCTTAAATTGTTTAAGATTAAACTAATAAACGAAATTAATTGAGCTAAATTATTGTAAGAATTGTTTGTTATAAGTACTTACACATATTTACATCGATGCATTTTTTTGGGGGGCTTAAATATTGTAAACATTTTTGTTGTTCTTCTAATGAAGCTGGCAATACAGAGACAGTTAATCTTTATGTCATAAGCAAGGGCTGCACCGTTGTTACTCATTGAGCACTACAAAGAGGGCACTTATAGCTTGAAGATATACTATGGACGAGAGTAACACTACCCCACAACGCTCTACGATCACATTAGATCGGGACCTACGGTTTAAAGTGGATTCCGAACCACCACAAACATCCATGGCATCACCGGGACTTGAACCCGAAACCTGTGTTACCGAGCGCCAGGCGCTAGCAACTCGGCCATTAAGGCCTCCTTTTTAAAAATAATTTCATAAAATATGTGCTCATTTGCATTGAGCCATCATAGAATGGAAACGAACTTCAATTTAAAAGAAAAAAGGATTTCATCTTTCGAACAATTCAAAAATGTACTTAAACAAGAATTGTATTGGCTGTTTTAAGAAAGCAGCAATAGTAATGATCATCTTGAATTGCAACTTTTCAACTTCAACTTGTGCAGTCTGGAAAAAAAACATTAAATATACATTAAAGTTTCTTTTCTGCAGTCGTATTCTTACTTTTAAACAGCATTTTTACGTTCCTTTTCACAATCGATTTACATAGAAGTTATGCAAAGACAAAATGCAAGGATTCGAATTTCATAGTCGAAATGCCCTTTTTTTTTTTTTTTTTTTTGCGAATGGAACATTAAATCTCTGGAATTCCAATTTCCGAATAATGATGTTCCCTTCTCGAATATTCCAATGTTCAACTTTATGATTTCTATTTGGTTATCCAATTTGAAATCCTTAAAAGCATTCGGAGTTTTTCTACCTTCAAGGTACAAAAAAAAAAAAATCTGTTTGAAAAAATTCGCAAAATACAAATGGGAGAAAAGCCTGTCTTCGATGTTGTTGTTATTTTTCAAACAAATCTTTTCTAAATTGGGTTATAAAAATTCCAAAAGCTCCTAGGAAATCGAATTTAGAAGTAAATGGAACACGTGTATAAGAAATGAATGCATTAACTTAAAAAGAAAAACGAAAAGGAATAAAAATTATTTTGTTAGGAATCTGAAATGGCATTAAAGCAAACTAAATTACTTGAGCTAAATTAATGAAAGTATTGTTTGCCATAAGTACTTACATATATCTATATCGATGGATTTCTTTTTACGGTAAATGTTAGCATACATTTTTGTTGTTGTTCTAATGCAGCTGGCAATACACAGTCAGTTCATCTTTATGCCATAAGCAAGGGCTTCACCCCTGTTACTCATTTAGCACTACCCAGGGGCACGTGTAGTTTGAAGATATGCTATGGACACGAGTAACACTAACCCCCCACAACTCCTACTACGATCCTATTAGACGGTATCTACGCTCTTTAAATAGATTTTGATCCATGGCACTGCCGGGACTCGAACCCGCAACCTGTGGCAACGAGCGCCAGTCACTTGGCCCATTGGCCCCAAAATCTTTTATACTGAATAGAAATACATTTTTAATTTACTTAGATTCTGTGAAACATATAACACATAAATAAATTCATTTTAAATTTTCATTTCTCTTTCTAAAAATATCACCCTGAAGTTTTTTTTGTTTTTTTTTTTTTGTCTCATTTACTTTATTAAATAAATAAAGATCTTTAATTGGAAAAATAGAAAAAACCTTCTCAGAATCCATTTAATTCATTTATATTCTACGTTTTAAAAAAAAATTATTAAAAAATATTTGGTGAAATTTTTTAATGGCAATTGAAAGGTTAAAAAAAAAAATAATAATAAATAAATAAAAATAAAAAACGCTATTGAAATCTTCAAATAAAACATTTTTTTTTTTCTGGCAATTTCTGACGAAAAATGTACATTTATATTTTAAGTCCCTAATTGATTAAGCTAAAAGTTGCATTTAATTCTCATTTAAATTAAATAAACAAAGAATTTTTTTTTATTTTTTTTTTACACATTTCCATTTAGTCATCAAAGAATGGAAATGAATTTAATTTAAAAGAAGAAAAGCTTTTCAATTAATCAAATGTCTTTTCTTACTA
>BPLR01003278.1:0-46302 GCA_021605095.1 Caerostris extrusa
ACGCGATGCTACTCGTCATCTGAAAATTTGCATATTGCTATCCCATGACTTTGTCACTTCAGTGTAAAGGCAAGCGGTAAGAAGTATTATAAAAATCGATTAGTAAATATTAGACGATCTTCGATTTTTTTTTGTTTCTTATCTAATATATTCCCTATTTTAATCCAGATTTCATAACTGAAGCATATAATACGCTAATCGATTTTATTTTTTCACTTTTTTCCTCTGAAGAAAATTTAGTTTTAATAAAACCAGTTTAATAATAATAATAAAAACTTGAATTCAGGTTAATTATTTTTCTATCTCTTTTCTTTGTGTTCGTTTTCATAACCGAAAGCACACATTAGATAGGATGAGAGAAAAAGAAAAAAAAGCGCTTATAAGATGAATGTGGTTTGTTTTTTAACATGGGCTTTGTTAATGCCACCTTTAATTGAACCCAGGGGGTCCATGGGAAAATTCTGATGACTTCTTCCACGGTCGAAATTAGAGAAATAAAAGAATAAAAGTAAGATTTATTCATTCGATGAGAGAAAAAAAATTCATGGAAAAGTAAATAAAAAAGACGAGGATAAAAAAGAATCTTTTATAAAAGGGACGAAGGAAATTAAGAAAAAAAAAGCTATTTCCATATTTTTGTGCGATAGAAACTTATTTGGAGATAAGATTCAAACGCTGCCTGCAATATACATGGCCACATGGAAAGAGAGAAATTTAATTTTGGATTGGTATCTCTTATGAAAGTCGTCGTCTTTAGAATAAACAGGTGGAGATGAATGCATGCTTATAATGAAGAAGCATACTTTCTATCGAAATATTTCGTAACCGTAACTTGTACGTACAATGAAGAGTTTTCTTTAAATCATTCAGTATGAAGTGTATCTTATTAAAAATATTTCAATGTCAATCATAAGATAATAGGAAGAGAAACTATTATTATATTCTGCACTTTTTTCCGTCCAATCAAAAATCTAAAAATTAATAGTAACAACAAATATAGATACTACAAACATCCATGGCACTGCCAGGGATTCAATTCGGAAATCTTTCAGTACCTAGTACCCAGAGTCACGCGCCTCTGTTTAATACAAAGTGAGTACGTTCAGTGTTAGCACTTGGTTCCTTAAGGCATCTAAGACTTCAAGCTGTCTGTGTTTGCTAGCTGCATTAGAAAGAAAAAAAAAATACCAGAGTGCCAGCCATTTCCATATGGCCCCGATTTAATATAATACTTTTAAGTCAATTATTAATAATCTATCATCGGAATGAAGCCCAAATTTAATAAAGTATATCATTTAAAATAATGAAATTAATTGAACTGCCCACACTGATTAAGTGTGTTTTGTCTCCTAAGTTTGGCGTGGAGTTTCATTTTATATTTGGGCGCGATACCAATAAAGTTTTCTGTCTACTACGCTAATAAACGTTAAATCTGTAAGTTGGAGTATTCTTCCCAGGATTTGATTTGTCGCTTCAACGGTCATTTTGTCGGCACTTTAGGTTAGTTAGAACGTGACACAGTTAAACGATTCCGAACACCTAACAAACATCCAGCTTTTTCACCACCTGGATTAAACCTGAAGCCCGGTGGTACCAAGGCCAGAGCGATAGCCAATTGGCCATCAGTCCGCGTTCTGCTGGGCAGAGAAGGGTGGAAAATGAATCTTCAAAAGCCATCCTTGCGGAATAGCAGTAGATGAAATTGAGGTTATATTGTTGCTATCTGTAGTTTACACCCTGTCTAACAGTAAATCTGTTATACTTTTACCATTTTCAATGGCGAAAGAATTAAGTCCAACAGGATATTGAAACTTCATCACAACATTTATAACATCAGGTCAGAAAAACATTTGGTTTTAATTTTATGCAAATGTGATATTTTATAAAACAAATATTTTTCTTTCTAATGCAGCCGGCAAAATACTTGTAGGACAGTTGTCTTTTTTATGCCATAAACAAGGGCTGCGACGATGTTAGCTTAATACTATTTAGATGTAGCTTTGGATATGCTGGGACACGAGTAACACTACACTCCACAACGCTCTTCACGATCCTATTAGATCGGGACCTATGGTTTAAAGTGGATTCCGAACCACTACAAATATCATCGCTCGAACCCGAAAACCCTGTGGTACTGAACGCCAGAGCCCTTAGCAATTCGGTCAACCGGCCCCATAAAACAAACGATTATAAATATATTAAATTTAGTCCTACAAAAAGTTTCAATAAAATATTTATCAAGAAAAAAACACACACCAATATTCTGAACTAAAGAAAGTGATATGAACAATTTCCATAACAATAGGAAATTATAAAAAATAACTAAGCTCTTTTTATCAGAAAATATAAATGTAGCAATTTATAATAATATTCCAAACTATTTCATCAGAACACAGCATCATTAATAAATAGTTTAATAATATAACGCTCAACTAAGAGTCATTTTTATACAAAATAAAAATCGCAGAATACCAACTCAAAACTCTCTTTACTGGGTATGAAGAATGTTGATAAAAAGGCAAGCGGCAAAAGAATTAAAATAACGGTTAGTAAATATTAGACGATTTCGATTTTTTTCTTTCTTATCAAATAATTCATATTTTTAATCAGATTTCATAACTGAAGCATATAATACGATAATCGATTTTATTATTTTTTTTTATTTTTCCTGAAGAAAAATTTAGTTTGCCTTAATAAAAACCCGTTTGTTTAATAAAAAAATCTTGAATTCAGGTTAATTACTATTTTTCTATTTCTTCTTCGTGTTCGTTTTTCATAACCGAAAGCACACATTAGATAGGATGGGAGAAAAGAAAAAAAAAGCGCATATAAGATGAAATGTGTTTGTTTTAATACGGGCTTTGTTAATTCCACCTTTAATTGAACTTGTGGGGTCCATGGGAAAATTCTGATGACTTTTTCCACGGTCAAAATTAGAGAAAAAAATAGAATAAAAGTAAGATTTAATCACTGATTTTCAACGAGAGAGAAAAAAATTCACTGGAAAGATAATACAAAAAAAAGAGACGAGAGTAATAAAAAATCTTTATAAAAGGGACGAAGGAAATTAAGAAAAATAAATGCTTTCATATTTTGCGCGATAGAAACTATTTGAAGATAAGATTATAAGCGCTGCCTGCATACATAAAAAATTCCTCATTACAGCGGAAAGAAAGAAATTTAATTTTGGGTGAGTATCTTTCATGGAATCGTCGTCGTCTTTAGAAGTAAACAGGTGGAGATGAGTGCATGCTTATAATAAAGAAGAAATCTTCAATATTTCGTGATATTTCTGAAGTAACATTCAGTAACTTTCAATGTCAATTATAAGGACAATAGAAAGAGAAATTATTTCTATTTTTTTTTTTATATCAATCAGTGACAAAAGTCGGGCCATCTCGTTTATTAAAATTTATAAACGTCTATTACGCTTGTTACGTTTGAATTGAGAATGAATTGCTTTCTTTTATGTAAAGTGTAGCTATTTGTGGTACCCCCTGAGCAAATAATAGTAAAAATCTGCCACTTATTATACATTTTAGTGGCGAATGAATTAAGTTAAGCCAGAAGGATATTCAAACTTCATCACAAATATTTATTACATAAGGTCAGAAAGTTTGTTTGGTTTTTTTTTGCCGGTCTACGGTCATCTTGTGCATACAATCGCTAAACAAACCAGGGCCTACAATTTAAAGGGAGCATTATGAACCACTAACAAACATCCATGCTACCGCCATATTAGGTCATGTAAGAAAGCATTTATATTAATTTTCCAATGAAAAAAAGGTGATATTCTATGACAATGTTTTATATGTGATAATTGTTTATTTTATATTTTTATTTATTAAATGTAGTTCTAAGAAGTTTCCATTAAAATAATTATGCAGCAAAACAAATACGATATGCTGTACCAAAAGAAAGTGATATGAACAATTTCCATAACGATAGGAAATGAAAAAAAAAGCTATTTTAACATATATTATAAATGTAGCAATTTGCTATAACATTCTGATCTATCTCATCAGAACACAACATCATGAAATAGTTAGTTTAATAATATAAACGCACAACTAGAGTCGTCATTTTTTATACAAAAAATAAAAAATACAGAATACCAACTCAGAACTGTCTTTACTAAGATTTTCTGATAAAAGGCAAGGATAAGAAGTATTATAATATCGATTAGTAAATATTAGACGATTTCGATTATTTTTTCTTCTTATCAAATAAATTTATATTTTAATCAGATTTCATAACTGAATCATATAATAGAATAATGGATTTTATTATTTTTTTCATCTTTTTCTGAAAAAATTTAGTTTACTTAATGAAACCCGTTTAATAAAAAAAAAAAAAACTTGAATTAAGGTTAATTGCTATTTTTTCTATCTCTTCTTCGTGTTCGTTTTTCATAATCGAAATCACACAGTAGTTAGGATGGGAGAAAGAAAAAAAAATCCCTTATAAGAGAAATGTGTTTTGTTTTAACATAGGCTTTGTTAATTCCACCTTGAATTGAACTTGTGGGCTGTCTGGAAAATTCTGATGACTTTTCACTGTCAAAGTTGAGAGAAAAATAGACTAAAAGTAAGATTTAATCACTGATTTTCAACGAGAGAAAAAAAATGGAAAGATAAAAAAAAAAAAATAGAGACGACGATAAAAAAAACCTTTTTATAAATGGGACGAAGGAAATTAAGAAAAAAAAAAGCGTTTTCATATTTGGTGCGATAGAAAATATTTGAAGATAAGATTATGAAAGCTGCCTGCACAAATAATTTCTCATTACAGCGGGAAGAAAGAAATTTAATTTTCTGGACGAGTATCTTTTATGAAAGTCGTTGTCGTCTTTAGAATAAACAGGTGGACATGAGTGCATGGTTAAAAAAAAAAAAAAGGAACTTTCTATCTTAATATTTTGTACCTGTAACTTGCATGGACAATGAAATTTTTTCTTAAATCATTCAATGACGAAGTGTCGCTTATTAAAATTTTTATGTGACTATTACGGCTATAAACGTGCTAAATCTTTAAGCTGGAATATTCTTCCGAGGGGAGGTGAAAAATGTGAAACTTCTGAAAGCCATACTTCCGTACAATATCAGGGTAAATTGAGGTTGCAGTGCAGCTCTCTGTTGTATACCCTGGCTAATAGTAAATCTACTACTGATCTGACAATCAGCGGCTACTGAATTAAGTCCATAGGATATTGAAACTTCATCAAAAGCATTTATAACATAAAGTCAGTAAATATTTGCATTAATTTTTTCAATGAAAACGTGATATTTTATAAAACAAATTTTTGTTTCTAATGCAGCTGGCAAATACTTACAGTGGTCTTTTTGTTCATAATCAACGACTGCACCGACGTTACTCAATTAACACTAAGTAGGGCTGTGTAGCATCATGAGGTTAAAATATTGACGACTTTTAACAATATCTCTGTAACGCTCTACGATCATGTTAAACAGTTACCTACGGTTTAAAGTGGATTCCGATTAATTACAAACATCCACGGCATCGCCGAGACTCGAACACTGTGGTACCGAGCGCCAGAGCGCGACCAGGTGGCCATCAGAACACAAAAAACAAATAAATTAAATTTAGTCCCACGAAATTACACATTTAAATAATAATTAGGCAAAACAAATACCATATGCTGTACCAAAAAAAATGATATGAACAATTTCCGTAACACTAGGAAATTATAATAAATATCTGAGCTATTTTATCAGAAAATCTAAATGTAACAATTTAATATAATATTCCAATCTATTTCATCACATTTCATGATTAAATAGATAGTTTAATAATATAACCGCTAAACTAAGAGTCATTTTTTATACAAATGAAAAAAAAAATCCCAGAATACCAACTCAAAACTCTCTTTGCAAAGAAGACTGTCTGATAAAAGGCAAGCGGCAAGAAGTATTCTAACATAGATTAGTAAATATTAAAAGATTTCGATTTTATTTTCTTTCCTATCAAATAAATCCATATTTTAATCAGATTTCATAACTGAAGCATATAATACGATAATCAATTTTATTTTTTTCACTTTTTCCTATGAAGAAAAATTTAGTTTGCTTAATAAAACCCGTTTACTAATAATAAAAAAAAAACCTTTGAATTCAGGTTAATTGCTATTTTTCTATTTCTTCTTCATGTTCGTTTTTCATAACCGTAAGCACACATTAGATAGGATGGGAGAAAGAAAAAATAAGCGCTTATAAGAAGAAATGTGTTTTGTTTTAGCATGGGCTTTGTTCATTCCACCTTTAATTGAACCTGTGGTGTCTATGTTAAAATTCTGATGACTTTTCCACGGTCAAAATTAGAGAAACAAAAATATAACAAAAATAAGATTTAATCACTGATTATCAACGAGAGAGAAAAAAATCACGGAAAGATAAATAAAAAAAAGAGACGAGGATAAAAAAGAATCTTTTATAAAAGGGACGAAGGAAATTAAGAAAAAAAAAAACGCTTTCATATTTTGTGCGATGGAAACTATTTGAAGATGAGATTATAAACCCTGCCTGCACACATAATTTCTCATTACAGAAGGAAGAAAGAAATTTAATTTTTTGGACGAGTATCTCTTATGAAAGTCGTCGTCGTCTTTAGAATAAACAGGTAGAGATGAGTGCATGCTTATAGTAAAGAAGAAAACTTTCTATCCTAATATTTCATAACCGTAACTTGTACGGACAATGAAGATTTTTTTTTTTAAAATCATTCAGTGACGAAGTGGCCTTTATTAAAAAAAATAGCAATGTCAATCATAAGGATAACAGAAAGAGAAACTATTAATATATTTTGCACTTTTTCCTCCAATCAAAAACCAAAAAATCATTAGTAACAACAAATATAACCACTGCAAACTTCCATGACTACGCCGGGATTCAAACCCGAAAACCTGTAGTACCGAGGACCAGGGCGCTAGCCTCTCGACCAGACACAGACTAATAATCATTAATCGCTTATCTTTCATAATAATTATTAATCATGAAAGTTTTAGCTTCTCTTACGGCAATAAACGTTCTAAATCTGTAAGCTGGAATGTTCCTATTTGTCACCCAGGAGGAGAGAAAATATGAACCCTCTAAACGCCACCCCTGGAAGCGTTTATACAAAATTTCAGGGACAAATTGAGGTTGCAGAGTAGCTAGATGAAACACCCTGGCTAACAGTAAATCTGATACTTCTTTGCCATTTTATTGAGAATGAATTAAGTTAAGTCAACAGGTTACTCAAATTTTATCACTAACATTTATAACATAAGGTCAGAAACTTTGTTTTGGTTTGTTTTGTCGCTCTACGTAAAATAACGTTTGGTAAACTAAACTACGTCGTCTGAACAGAACGGGACTCATCTTCATCACTACAGAACCATTAACAAACATCCATGCCACCACCAGTATTAGGTCAGAAAGTATTTATATTAATTTTTCGATGAAAATGTGATATTGTATACGTGATTATTTTTTATTTTATATTTATTACATTTAGTTTTAAGATATTTCTCATTAAAATAATAATGCAACAGAAAAAAAAAAAAATATACACCATATGCTGTACGAAAAGAAAGTGATATGAACTCTTTCCTTAACAATAGGAAATTAAAAAAAAAAAAATTCCATAATATCAGAAAATATAAATGTAGAAATTTAATATAACATTCCAATCTATTTCATCAGAACACAACATCAATAAATAGATAGTTAAATAATATCAGCTCTCAACTAAGATTCATTTTATATACAATATAAAAAATCGCAGAATACCAACTCAAAATTCTCTTAACTAAAAAGACTGTCTGATAAAAAGGCAAGCGATAAGAAGTATTATAATATCGATTAGTAAATATTAGACAATGTCGACTTTTTTTTTCTTTCTTATCCAATAAATTCATATTTTAATCAGATTTCATAACTGAAGTATATAATACGATAATCGAATTTATATTTTTTCATCTTTTCCTGCGAAGAAATATTTAGTTTGCTTAATAAAGGTTTAATAAAAAAATGAAAACCTTGAATTCAGGTTAATTGCTATTTTTCTATTTATTCTTGATGTTCGTTTTTCATAACCGAAAGCACACATTGGATAGGATGGGAGAAAGAAAAAATAGAAGCGCTTATAATAAGATGAAATGTGTTTTGTTTTAACATGAGCTTTGTTAATTCCACCTTTAATTGAACTCGTGGGGTACATGGGAAAATTCTGACGACTTTTCCACGGTCAAAGTTGGAGGAAAAAAAAATAGAATAAAAGTGAGAGTTAATCACTGATTTTCAACGAGAGAGAAAAAAAAATTCATAGAAAGATAAATAAAAAAAAAAAGAGACGAGAATAAAAAAAAATCTTTTATAAAAGGGACGAAGGAAATTAAGAAAAAAAAATGTTTTCATATTTTGCGTGATAGAAACTATTTGCAGATAAGATTACAAACGCTGCCTGCACACATAATTTCTCATTACAGCGAAAAGAAAGAAATTCAGTTTTTGGACGAGTCTCTCTTATGAAAGTCGCAGTCGTCTTTAGATTAAACAGGTGGAGATGAGTGCATGCTAAGAATGAACAAGTAACTTTCTATCGTAATATTTTGTAACTGTAACTTGTACGGACAATGAAGTTTTTTTAAATTATTCAGTGATGGAGTGTCGCTTATTACAAAAATTTCAATGTCAATCTTAAGGACAATAGAAAAAGAAACATTAATATCAGTGGTGGCCAACCCAAATGATCTTGCGGCAAACTTTAGAAATACATCATAACTCCGCTTGACTCATATAAAATTATATATATCCCCTTATTACCCATCGTAGACATTTTTTGGAGTGAAAATTAAAACATAAGTTATTATTTTACTATTATTTGCAAATGAAACACATATACTATAATAATAATGATACTAAACGTTCATTGTAAAGAAATATATAACACTACAATATGAAACGTAAAAAAATATAGAAATATAAATGAAATCATTACAAAATATTTATTTTACTAGCACGATATTTGTTTCTCCACTCTTTCACTTAGCTTTTTCAAATCGATCTCAATTTGATATTTGCACATCGTAATGGGTGTGGTTTCCATTATGTTTCAGAGTATTTTGTGTTTAGCCAATTTCATCATCGAAGAAAAAAAAAAACGATTTGCAGATGTAAGTTGAACCAAAAGCACTAACAACTTGAACTAAGAGACTGGTTTGCTCTGCTATCAACAAATCACTGTGCGTATCTAGGGATGGTCATTGCGTCGTTGAGATCATTTAAAGTGAAACATATAATCTGCTATATTAGATGTTCCATATTCCAAGATTATCGGATGTTGCGTGTCCATCTTGAGTTCGCAGAATTTAATTTAATAATTATGTGAACTCATAACTGTAAACTCATCAGTAAAACAGGCAATATCTGGCATATATTCGCAAGAATATTATTTTAAAATCAAAATAAATTTTTTTCTCATAATTTCGGCAGTTAATTTTTAAATATATAGATGCACACATAATGTATTTTATTTTAATACATTGTTTTTCACTATTTCGGCCATTATAAAATAAACATATTTTGTGAAAGTGTGATAAATCTCACGGACCGGAAAAGTATTCAAGGCGGGCACGAGTTGGCCACCCCTGGATTAGGTAGGTGGTGATTTTTAACCATAAAGAATCTAATTCTGTTGGACACGACATCATAATAAATGTAATTTGTGTAATTTGCGTTGTACAAAGATTCGGATGACCTGAAGGCGAATTAACTAGCCCTCTGGCCGTTGGTACCACATCTTCAGGTTCCAATCCTGGCGGTGCCATGGATGTTTGTGAGTGGGTCGGAATCCACATTAAACTGTAGGTCCCGCTCTAAATAGCCGGGCACGGATTGGCCATCCCCGAGTAATATACTACATTTTTTTGCATCGAATCAAATTTATAGTAACAACAGATTTTATTCTAAAATATTAGTACTGACAGAATGCTGTTCTAATATACAAGTTAGAAGACATTAAAAACGATTGAACTGAATGAAATATAAAGACAAAAAGTTAAAAAAAAAAAAAAAAAAACACGACCAATGTAATAAAATTGCTAAAATAACTAAGAAAAAAAAAAAAAAAAAATAAAGATTTTATTATTAGTAAACAATACATAGGAATTTAATTATTATTATTACTATTTATTATTTTTGCATCTTAATTTAAACTGTAGCCCAACAAAAAAAAATTGTGATGCAAATATTTCATAATTTGTCTGTATACATCCTAAACATTTATTTCAGTAATAGTTTTACAGAACCAAATAAGATTTTTTTTTTAACCGAATAAGATTTTCATTATTTTGAAATGTATTTTTCACTTCCCACACAATGCACCAGAATAATCATCCACTCAAAAATGGCTCCGACTCACAGAATCATTTAAAGTACGTAATAAATGGAGGAAAAATAATGACAAGTCGTTTTTAAAAACAATCTCAGGAAACGCGGAGACTTTAAATGATGGGGAATTTATATATCTGGGAAGAAATGAAGTTTATAACGGTATAAAAATGGAATGAAACTGTCTTGTTTATAACATGCCCAATTAGGATTTAAGTAGTTTAGAAATGAGAACTCATTGCAGTGAGATAAATGGTTAGAATTAAATCCAATGAAATTCGAGACTGTTGGAAGCGTTTTTATTAAAGTGTAAGAAAAAGACGAAAATATTAAATATTCGTATTAAATAAATTTGTAAAGTGTAACAATGTAGTGTGCGAGTATTGGGGGTCTTCGTTAGGCAGCCAGATTGTAATATGTATAGTTAGATTGTACAGCAGATTGTAGGGTTGAGCAACCAGATTGTAGTGGGTTGAGATAGTTTAGGCACAGGTTTCAGAACTTTTTATTTACACACGCACAAGACACAAACAATATTTAAGGCATTTAAAGTAAAAGAAGTAATAATGAGCTTTGTGAGATGATATTCCCCTTTGATTCTTAACCACTGCTGAAGAGCAGGCTTTTGCTCTAAATATACTTCCACTTTGGGTGAGAATCTCTAGGCCAACTAAACGTTTCTCAGCAGAAGTGCGGGGTTGCTCTATACTTTTCCTCGGGTGAGAGTCGGTAGTCCAATTGATCATTTCTTCTGAATGCTACTAGGGACGTCTTTGCTAGTGCGTCGGCTTTACGTTTGGTTTGTCGCTCTACGATCATCTTGTGCATCATTACCATTCTATAATTGTATCGAATACCATTCTACAATCGCATCGAATACAGTTCTATAACTATTTCAACAATTATTTAATCCATTCCATAACTGTATAGAATACTATGCCAAAATTGTATTAAATATCATTCTATAATTGTATCGAATATCAGTCCATAATTCGATATCATTCTATAATTGTATCGAATATCATTCCATAATTTGATATCATTCTATAATTGTATCGAACACTATTCTATAATTATATTGAGTACTGCTTTATAATTATACATCCTAAACATTTATTTTAGTAATAGTTTTATAGAAAAACCTCTTTTGACCAAATAAAAATTTCATTATTTATTTTAAAGGCTATTTCCTCTTTCCCACACAATGCATCCAGAATAATCATCCTCTCAAAATGGTTCCGGCTCACAGAATCATTTAAAGCACGTAATAAAGGGACGGAAAATAATGACAAGTCGTTTTTAAAAACGAGCTCAGGAAACGCGGAGACTTTAAATGATGGGGAATTTATATATCTGGGAAGAAATGAAGTTTATGGCGGTATAAAAATAGAATGAAACTGTTTATAACATGCCCAATTAGGATTTAAGTAGTTTAGAAATGAGACGCATTGCTGTGAGATAAATGGTCAGAATTAAATCCAATGGTTCCGAGACTGTAGGAAGCGTTTTTATTAAAGTGTAGGAAAAAGGACGAAATTATTAAAAATTCGTATTAAATAAATATGTAAAGCGTAACATTTTAGTGGTGGGTCCCTCGTCAGATAGTTTAAGCACAGGTTTTTCAGTTTTATTTACAATGTATTATTATATTTTTGTAACTGTATGCGTGTGGTGTACAAACACACACAACACACACACACACACACACACACACACACACACATACACACACACACACAAAATGTTTAACACAATTAATGTAAAACAAGATAAGGGCACACACACACACACATTCCACTTTTGATCACTTATCCTCACTACACACACACACACACACACACATATACACACACACACACACACACACAGTCTGTAGACACAGAAAATTTTAACACAGAGTAATGTAAAACAAGATAAGGGCTTTGTGAGAGATATTCATTTTTGATCCTTATCCATTCTGCAATCGCACAGGTTACCATTCTGCACTTTCGCATCGGGTAGAGTCTGCAGTCCATCAACTAAACCTTTTCTCAGCAGGAGTGCAGGGTTGCCTATATTTCTCCTCGGGTGAGAGTACCATTCTGCAATCGCATCGAATACCATTCTATAACTATTTCAACAACTACAGATATTTAATCCATTCCATGACTACAGAACACTATTCCAAAATTGTATTAAATATCCTTCTATAAATGCATCGAATATCTTTCCATAATTCGGTTATAGAATGATATTCGATATTCTGTAATTTTATCGAACACTATTCTATAATTAAATTGGATACTGCTTTATAATTATACATCCTAAACATTTATTTTAGTAATAGATTTATTGAAAAGCCTTTTTGACCAAATAAGATTTTCATTATTTATTTTGAATGTATTTTTCACTTCCCACACAATGCACCAGAATAATCATCTTCTCAAAATGGCTCCGTCTCACAGAATCATTTAAAGTACGCAATAAAGGGGCGAAAAATAATGACAAGTCGTTTTTAAAAACGAGCTCTGATGGGGAATTTATATATATCTGGGAAGAAATGGAGTTTATGGCGGTATAAAAGGAAATGTCTTGTTTATAACATGCCCAATTAGGGATTCAAGTAGTTTAGAAATGAGACTCATTGCTATTAGATAAATGGTCAGAATTAAATCCAATGGTTCCGAGGCTGTTGGAAGCTTTTTTTTTTTATTAAAGTGTAAGAAGACTAAATTATTAAAAATTCGTACTAAATAAATTTGTAAAGTGTAACATTGTAGTGTTCTAGTATTTGGGCCACTGGGCAGCTAGATTGTAGTAGGTGTAGTTAGGTTGATATACTTGAGGTGTAGGTTTGAGTTTTATTGACATACATAGCAACACCACATACATACAATTAAATAAAAATATTTAACTGGTTTAAAATAAGAACTTCGTAAACGGACTCCACTTTTTAAGCTGCTAAAATGCAGGGTTGCGCTAGATATACTTCCGTTTGGGATATAAATCTCTAGGCCAACTAATCATTTCTCAACAAGGATGCAGGGTTGCGCTTTGCCTCCTGATTAGAGTCTGTAATCCAACCGACCGTTTCTCTTGAACGCAACAGGGGACGATTTTGATAGTAAGGAACCGGGAACCAGAGGAAGCACGATAAAATCATATATACGATGTACGCGTTTGTTTAGTAATAAAAATCAGATCAGTGTCGCATAAATTTTGTTCAGATGCTATCAGACCATCATGGCCCAAGATGTAACAGTTTTAGCGTTACACAAGAGGATCAAAGGGGATTGCGCTATACTTATCCACATTTTGCCATGGAAGTTTTGAATTAAAAGCCCCAAAGATGGCAACTGAAGAATTCACATCCACATATTAATTTTTAAGGATACCATTACAAAGATGTTTTTTTTTTTTTTTCATCTATGGATATTTTAAAAGTAAAATATTCTTCACTTTTGGTACAGGAGTATAAAGATTTTAAAGTACCAAAAATGATAAAAATTTATTTTTATTATAACCAGTTTGATATTTTTGATATACAGGATCTCCCATGAAATATCCTAATTTTAAATGTTAATTATATGGAAACTATGAGCCCTAGAGATTTGCAGCACAATACGTATATTCTGCTACAAATTTTTCTTTTCGAAGAAATTAATTTTTGTTGCATGCATTTCTGATATGCCAAAATGCAAAAACTTAGCTATTGAGAGCCTGGACCTGATCGATAGCGCTCCCAATTTTCTAGAGAATGTGATATTCGATGACGAGTCGACATTTGGAGCCGGTTAATGGTTACAACGTTCGTATCTAGGGTTCAGAACAACCTAATGTTGTTCGGGAACATGCCAGGGACAGTGACAAAATGAAGGTGTGGTGTAATCTGACGCGGGACAGAAACGTCGGACCATTTTTCTTCATGGAAAGAACCGTAAAAGGGCACATTTGTCTTGATATGCTTGAACAGTTTGTTTTTCCGCAAGTACTTTTCAAATGTGATGTTCCATCATGATGGTACATCACCACATTAGGAGTTCACGTGTTGGTCTTTCCTTAGATGAAACATTTCCGCAGCGATGGATAGGACTAGTTTGGTCATCGGGATCTCCAAACATAACTCTTAAAAATTTCTTCCTGTGGGGCCCTGTTAAAGATATGGTCAGTTCCTGATGCTTGTGATCTCCGCCAAAGAATAACGAAAGCCATCAATTAAATCACACTTGAGATGTCGGGCAACACATGGACTAAAATTGAATATTGACTGCGCATTCAGAGAGCTATGAACGAAGCCCTTATCGAAGTGCATACAATAGCAAAAATAAACGTTTTAAGAAAAATAAACTTATGTTGCTGTTCATGACACTGCAAACCTGTAGGACTCTCAGTTTCAGTACAATTAACATTTGAAATCAAGGAGGTTTGATTTGCAGCTCTTTGTACACACTTTTACGCTAAATAGACCGGGACCTATAGTTTAACGTGGATTTCGAACCTCCAAGAAACATTAATGCTACCGCCATTATTCGAACCTGAAACCTGCGGAACCAGAACCGGAGGTTTCATGTCGATACCCTGTATAATAAATATGATTTTTTTTGTGTATTGAAGTTTAACGATAATACACATTTTACTATAATCCACTATAACACTACAGAACACATTTTACGCATAACAAAATTTAATTTATTTTGAGTGTTTCCTCAAGCAAATGGTTCATAAGCCAGCAATAATATTGTTGCAACTTGTACTAGAAATATTTTCATATAACAGTGACTTTTAAAAAAAAAAATATTTTTCGAATATTTTAATCATTGAAACAATTCACTTTTAAACTTTTTTTTTTTTTTTTTTTAATTCCTACTATTAATTCACACTCTCCCTATATATGTCTTGTTCAAATTTTCAATCCTTAATAAAATACTTTTTATTCATCCACTCAAGTTTAAAAAATGTATTTGAACTTGTAGTGGATGAGACTGGATGTTAATATAGTTTTTTCAAATATTAATTCATTAATTAAACTTAATAAGTTAATTGTATTTTTAGATTTAAGTTGCATGTATTTACCAATAGATGGTGCCAGATGAAAGAGGAAAATTTCAACTGTATTTATAAAGGACTTTCTGCAATATAGTAAAAAAAAGTAGGAATTGACTTTCAAAATATTTTTTATATTACTTGTATTCTTCTCACTTTCCAATAAATAAACATTACCTTAAACATTCCAGAAAGAAACATTAATTTTCCATAAACCCCTGCATTTTGTCAGAATTAAGCAATTTTTTTTTCTTACTTTCCACAGCAGAAAAGTTATTGGTTCAGAAAAATTCCATTACAGGAAAAACAAAAAATCTTTAAAAGAAGCAAAAATTGAATTCTTTAATAAAAAGAAGCAGATAAAAACTTGCCACTGGGAATCTATTAGCTCAACACTCAGATTCCTATATATATCTTGTTCAAATTTTCAATTTTTAATAAAAGGTAGTTGCCATTTTTTTATTCCTCCACTTAAGTTCAACTCAAGTTCAAATAAATCTTTACATTTTTTGAACTTGTAGTGGAGGACACTTGATGTGAATACAGTTTTTTCAAATATTAATTCATTAATTAAATTTTAGTTTTTCTTAGATTTAAGTAGTATGTATCTACCAATAGATGGCGCCAGATATAAGAGGAAAATTTAAACTTTATTTATAAAGGATATAGCGAAAAAAAAAAAGTAGGAATTGACTTTAAAATTTTTTTTTTTTTATATAACTTTTTCAAACAATTGGTTCATAAGCCGTTAATAACATTGTTGAAACTTGTACTAGAGACATTTTCATATAACAGTGACTTTTTATTTATTTTTCGACTATTTTAATCATCAAAACAATTCATTATTACACCATTTTTCTTGTAACTTTCCAATAAATAAACATTTTCTCCAAATTAAATATTTTGTTTCAATTTGAGATTCCCCACAAAAAAAAATAATAATCTTGAAACATTCCAGAAGAATATTAATTTTCCATAAACCCTTGTATTCTCTGTCAGAATTAAGCAAAAAAAAAAATTTTTTTCACTTTGCAGGAGATTAACAGTAGAAAAGTCATTGGTCAGAAAAATTCCATTACAGGAAAAAGCAAAACTTGGAATCTTTAATAAGTAATTTCCAAAAATATGGCGGACAGTAAAAATTCCTCAACATAACTTCCATCCCATCCACAGATAAAAACGATGCTGCCACTGGAGAAAAACTCATAAACGGCCTTCCAAAACTGTGGTCAGATTCCATCATGTAATAAACAATGTATTTACTCGCTTATTTGTTAACGGATAAATTAGAGATTTTTATCAAAAAGGCTCGGTGGTAGTTTCAAATTTTTTCAATTCCTACTTTAGCTCACACTCTCCCTATATATATCGTGCTCAAATTTTCAATTATTCATAAAATACTTTTTATTCATAAACTGAAGTTCAATTACATTTTTAAACCTGTAATGGTGACACTTGATACAGTTTTTCCAAATATTAGTTCATTAATTAAATTTATTTAATTAATTTTGGTTTTTTTTTTAGATTTAAGTTGCATGTATCTACCAACAGATGGCACCAGATGCAAGAGGAAAATTTCAACTTTATTTATAAAGGACTTTCTGCAATCTAGTGAAAAAAAAAATTACTACGAATAATAAATTAAATTAATAATTATTAAAATAAAATTAATACGAATTGACATTAATTTTTTTAATATGACTTGTTTTTCCAACAATTGGTTCATAAGCCAACAATAATATTGTTGCAACTTGTACTAAAGATATTTTCATATAACAATGATTTTTCTTTTCGTTCTCGAATATTTTAATCATTGGAACAATTCACTATTAAACTTTTTTTCACTTGTAGCTTTCCAATAAATAAACATCTTAACGAAATTAAATATTTTGTTTCAATTTGAGATTCCCCACAAAAAAAAATATTACCTTAAACATTCCAGAACGAACATAAATTTTCCATAAACACCTGCATTTTGTCAGAATTAAGCAATTTTTTTCTCACTTTCCACAGTAGAAAAGTCATTGGTCAGAAAAATTCCATTACAGGAAAAACCAAAAAAGAACAAAACTTGGAATCTTTAATAAGCAATTCCAAAAATATGGCGGACAGTAAAAATTCCTCAACATAACTTTCATCCGTCCGCAGATAAAAACGGTGATGCCACTGCAGAAAAACTCATAAACAGACTTCCAAAACTGTGGCCAGATTCCATCGTGTAATAAACAATGTATTTACTCGCTTATTTGTTAACGGATAAATTAGAGATTTTTATCAAAAGGCTCGGTTGCCATTTTTTTTTTATTAATCTTTCCTTCCAAGATGTCAAAAAAGGTATAAATTACAACCGAGGTATTTTGCATTAAGTTAATGAATTTCCGATGAAAATATAAATCTTTTTAATGCGTATTTTTAGCATCTGGCAACATGGCTGCAAAAATTGATAACTGAAAACCTGGGAGTGTTGCTTTATGATTGGGGATAAAAATGAGGGGGTGGGGTGATCGGCGTATCTTTCTGCTTTTGCCTGATGGCCCCGTACGAATCCCTCGATGATCTATCATTTCCATCGCTTTCACCTGATCTCCGAATCCTGAGGGGATGTATGCATATTTATTTTTAAATTAATCCCAAAAATGTTAAAACAAAAATGCTTAATGTGACATCGAAATTCATTTTCTACCTCGTGGTCATAGATTTTAAATATTTTATAATCTATGATTTTAGAAATACTTCAGAAATTTTTGGTACTTATAAAACTAAAAATGTTACTTGAAATAAGTAGAATTTAATAATTAAAAAAAGTTTTTAAGAAATTTAACATGAAATTTCATGACTTATAAAAACGTGAAAAATAATAATTTGTTTTTAAATTCCCCAAGAAAAGTTGAATGTTTTAGATTATATTGTTGATTGTTGAATGTTTTAGATTGAATATTTGAAAAGTTGAATGTTTTAGATTGAATATTTGAAAAGTTGAATGTTTTAGATTGAATATTTGAAAAGTTGAATGTATTTGAAAAGTTGAATGTTTTAGATTAGATTTATTCGTTTCCAGTGACTCAATGCTAAAGGTAAGTAAGTGATGAAGAATTCAATGGTGTTATCTAATTCCATTCTATTATTGCATGGAATATTAATCAAAAAATGTATCGAATATTGATTGACAACTGTATCGAATATCGATCGACAAATGTATCGAATATTAATCAACAAATGTATCGAATATTAATCAACAAATGTATCGAATATTAATCAACAAATGTATCGAATATTAATCAACAAATGTATCGAATATTAATCAACAAATGTATCGAATATTAATCAACAAATGTATCGAATATTAATCAACAAATGTATCGAATATTAATCAACAACTGTATCGAATATTAATCAACAACTGTATCGAATATTAATCAACAACTGTATCGAATATTAATCAACAACTGTATCGAATATTAATCGAATACCTTTATATAATTGCATCAAACACCTTTATATAATTGCATCAAACACCTTTATATAGTTGCATCAAACACCTTTATATAGTTGCATCAAACACCTTTATATAGTTGCATCAAACACCTTTATATAGTTGCATCAAACACCTTTATATAGTTGCATCAAACACCTTTATATAATTGCATCAAACACCTTTATATAATTGCATCAAATACCTTTATATAATTGCATCAAATACCTTTATATAATTGCATCAAATACCTTTATATAATTGCATCAAATACCTTTTATATAATTGCATCAAATACCTTTATATAATTGCATCAAATACCTTTATATAATTGCATCAAATACCTTTATATAATTGCATCAAATACCTTTATATAATTGCATCAAATACCTTTATATAATTGCATCAAATACCTTTATATAATTGCATCAAATACCTTTATATAATTGCATCAAAAACATTTATATAATTGCATCAAATACCTTTATATAATTGCATCAAATACCTTTATATAATTGCATCAAATACCTTTATATAATTGCATCAAATACCTTTATATAATTGCATCAAATACCTTTATATAATTGCATCAAATACCTTTATATAATTGCATCAAATACCTTTATATAATTGCATCAAATACCTTTATATAATTGCATCAAATACCTTTATATAATTGCATCAAATACCTTTATATAATTGCATCAAGTACCTTTATATAATTGCATCAAATACCTTTATATAATTGCATCAAATACCTTTATATAATTGCATCAAATACCATTATGTAATTATAAGTATCGAATACTATTTCAACAACTATAACAACTAAAATGATATAACTATTTCAACAACAACGATGAATATTTAATCCGTTCTTGAATAAGATACCTAAGACTTCTACGACGAAACTAACACCTCCCTAAAATATATTCATCTTACTTACCCCTAGTTGTTCGCAAAGGTCCAGCATTCTATGCAAACCCAATAAGAGTCTTGGCGCATCCACATTTACCGCAAAATGGGCCTTCATGATATGCACCATGTCATGCCAGGTAGTTAACGCTACACCTCCAGAGACTTGTCAGAACTCCATCTCACGCTCTCGTGAAACGTCACAGTTACAGTTACGTCTAATCTCCTGCCCTCGAGTTGAGTTGATCAATTTTAGTCCCACCACAGAAACTCGGTTCCAAGTCATTACTGAATATTCATACGTTCTTGATAATCATGAATGAAGTACGAATTACATTTTCCAAAGTGTCCAACACGTTCTGTGACTGGTTCACCAACTCGGAACACGCATGCAGTGAACCGCTCCAGTTCTAGAATGTGGTAATTCAAAGTTTGTGTTAGATGAATACCTTTCAGTCTTAAACTTGGATAAAGTGACCGTTGTAATACCAATCAAAGAAGAATTGATTTTAAAATTAAATGATTTCTAAAGTTTCCTCCCAGTTTAATTTAAATTAGAAATTGTAAAAAATATTCATTATTACAAATCGAGACATTATCAACATTTCTAAATTATTCAATGTATAAGTATGAAGTTAGTTTTACATGTTAAAAGTTATTTTTCATGTTAAAAGTTAATTTACATATTGAAAAGTTGATTTAAATGTTAAAAAGTATATATAATATGTAATATTTACATATTGAAAGGTTGATATTTACATGTTAAAAAGTATATATAATATGCAATATTTACATATTGAAAGGTTGTTTTACATGTTAAAAAGTATATATAATATGCAATATTTACATATTGAAAGGTTGATTTACATGTTTAGTCATAAGAGTTATTGAAAAAAAAATTTTCTTTAGTAAATTATGTAATTTCTATTTAAACTCAAAAGAAAAAAAAAGTTTTAAAGAAAAATTAAAATTCCATAAACGGATATTTATGGAATTTTAGATTAAATCTCAGGTAAATTAAAAATTTTTACATTTTGTAAAATTTTTAAGAAGTATTTTGACTATCAATCGATTAATTTAATTTTAAAATTTTCCGTGACTAATATTTAATTCTTATAATTAAAAGTGTCAAGTAAAAAATTACTAGTAAGGAACTTAAAATTTCATAATCAAAATTTTTTAATAGTAAATTATTTAAAAAATTTTCAAATATTTAAATAAAAAGTTGATGTTTAAATTATAATTATTAAGAACATAATACATTTTACTTGTATTTAATATAAAAAATTGAAAGTACTTAATAAATATTATAATAATTTTTGTGATGAATGCTTCCATCTTTTGCTTAGAGATTTCAAATTAGAATTTTTGCTCAGTTAATTTTAATATCTTCGTAAAAATAAGTTTTAAACAAATCAATCATAGCAACAAAAAATTTAAATGCTTTAAAGTTAACCGAAATTAACCTAATAAATA
Organism: Caerostris extrusa; assembly: GCA_021605095.1. Lineage (NCBI taxonomy): Eukaryota > Metazoa > Arthropoda > Arachnida > Araneae > Araneidae > Caerostris > Caerostris extrusa. Next base: position 21,274 of record BPLR01003278.1, read on the forward strand.
ATAGCCAATAAATATTTGCCTGATAATTTTGAATGTTATAATTGAAACTTTCACAAATTTTTAAAACAATTTATGCTTTATATAAAATTTCAATTTTTTTAATGATTATTAAACAAGATTCAATGTTAATGTTACCTATATAACTAATAGAAATGTTAGTTTAACATTTTACTACATACTCACTTTTTTTCACAGACAAAACTGTTCTTAAAAAAGATTAAAAATAAAAAAAAGTAACAAAAATTTTTTTAAAAATTAAAAGGAGTTTTATTTATTTAATGTTAGGCAATATAAAAATACAGACAGGAAGGCTAGTTTGGTAATTGTTTCATGTCTTTGTAATCTGATAATCTAAATCACTTAAAAAAACCAGCAGTTTTGATAAATATATAGTTGATCAATGCTAAACATTCATAATAATTCAACATAACATAACATAACATAACATAGCATAATTCATAACATAACATAATTCATAACATAACATAACATAACATAACATAACATATTTCATAACATAACATAATAATTCAATCTGATCATTAATTTATTCAAAATCAAAACAATGATTTTCTAAGTGTTTAAGCATATTACTTCTTTTCTTCAATGGCGCAACAGCCCCATGGTGGGCCAAGGCCTACTGACAAGGTTCGAGACAGGAGATTTTTCTTTTAAAATAAGGATAGAGTTGTCAGATCTAAGCCAAACAGTTATATCATACGGCGACATACGGTTTAAAGTGAGTTCCGTACCATTTGCAGCATTCATGGCACCGGTTTGGTTTGTCGCTCTACGGTCATTTTATGCACACTTTGGGCTAATCATACCGCGGACCTACAGTTTAAAGTGGATTCCGAATCCTTAGCAAACATCCATGCTACCGCCAGGATTCGAACCTGAACCTGTACTAACGCCAGAGCGCTAGCCAATTGGCCACCAGGTTACGCTAGGAGAGATTGGGAGGGACTCGAAAAGGGGATTCGAACCCACAAACTGGGCTACCGAGAACTAGTCAATCCACCATCAGGCCACTTAACATGTTATTAGTCAATCCAAACCAGCAATAAATGATAATTACTCAGTTGTAAATTAAAACACTTACACACGCACGCACGTACTCACGCATGTACTCACGCACGTACGCACGCACACATATATATAATCATTTATTTAAAGTCCAAACTTTAAAAATAATGTCCTAACTTATTCCATAAGAATTAAAAACAGATGAAATGCATTAAGTTTTTAAAATAGCTAACAGAATATTTTTTTAAATATGAACATATACGTAGTTTTTTACCATTTTATTTTTAATCAACCAGTTCTAGAGTTTTTTTTTCTTTTAGAGATTTTTTTTTTTTTAAGAGTTCTTTCACAAACTCTTAAAAAAAAATTATTCTTATAAAATTCTTAATATATCCAATTTCTTTTTCCGGATAACCAAGCAACATACATTAAACAAGTTAGAAAGATTATTTTCGGACGCTTATAAATGAAAATTGTACAATTTGATGACGACCCCTTTACCATTTGATTCCGCATTTCAATAGGAATCGCTCAAAATTCTTTCCTTACACTAAGCATTAGGCTTAATCGATTAGATTCGAAATTAGCTTCAAAGATGGGGAACTTTTTAAACTTTTTTTTTTTGCAGCAATTTTCATATGTACATATCGGAATAATTGTATTAAATTTTAAAAGTAATAAGAATAATATATTCCAATGGGGTTTTTTATCTTAGCGGTTGCTAATGATAGAAACCTGCTATGTTCTTAATCTGCGGGTAAAACATTTCTATATCCACAATCAATTACCACATTCCATTACATAGGATTACATTTTTGGGGATTCGTAATACATTATTTTTTCCCAGCTTATAAACAAAGAAAAGTGCGCCAAGATAAATGGAACGCATAAAGGGATTGCATGTTTTTCAACTTTGAATATCTCTGGCTTACTTCTGTTATTTTGATGATTATGTTGTTGAGAATGCTAATGAGTTTTATCTTGTAGATCTATTTCTGTACCCTTTATCATTGAATTCTTTTACATCTTATTATAGAAAGTGGTAAAATGTATTAGTTCTATATTGTCATATAAAATTAAAATTATTTATTGGTTAATTACAACTGTATTTAAAGATAATTTTTATTTGTAAAAATAATAAATTTTATTTGTTATCTACCAGACATTATATTATATAAATCCTAGGGAGTTTGGAGTTGACATCAGTGGCGTAACAACCCTATGGTGTGCCAAGGCCGTCAGCCTACTGATTGATTGATTGATTGGTGGGGTTTAATTGCACAAGAGCCAGATTTGGCTAATTGGTACTAGCCAAATCTGCTGGTCGCTTTAAAGTAGATTCCAAACTACTACAAACAAATTTGTTATCCTAACTTATATTAATATTTTGTTATACAAACAATTATTAATATTTTTCTCATAATGATTATTTCTAATGATTTTTTTAACAATTTAGTGTTTATTCGTTAGTGTTTTATTCGTCGAATCGTTAATGTTTTATTTCGTCGTTAGTATGTGGGGAGGTCTGGGTTCGTTAGTGTTTTATTTCGTTGAATTTGAATGCTAAAAAATTCATGATTTCTGTGAATTTTTATACAAATTATTCGCATGTCTTTATACCTTGCTTTTATTTATTTTTTAAAAGTTAATCTATACTCTTTATAAATAAAAGAAACTTCTGTTTTATTAAATGTAAGAAAACACGTTTCCTGTCTATGATATTTTAACATATTTTTGATATTATTAAACAAAAAAAAAAATTCAAATAATATAATACAAATAATGTAAAATACAAATAATAGTTTAATTTTGTATATTTTTATATTACAGAAAAATAATACAACATATATTCTGTAATATTTAAAATTTTTTTTTCCAGATAAATTTAAGCCGGCTTTCGTACCACTGTTCATTTCTTTTTATATAAAGATATTTTTACTTTTATTTTGACATATGTGTTAGTAATTCTAAAGAAATTAGGAATCTATTGAGTCGGTTTCGATTCCTTTTAGCTGAAGAAGTTTCTACTAACACTTACAAAAATTAAAACCGAAGTAGTCCATTTCTTACAAAGCACGATTTTTCTTCGTTTTTACTTGTACAGGTTTTTACTTCCTAAAAAGTCAATAGACCTATTGCTTTCCGCTATTTTTCTTTTGGGCCCCAAAAGTAAAAAAAAGAAGAAAAAAAGATAAAGCCTTGGAGAAGGTGAAATGGCAGTTTTTAGTCTTTATTCCCTCTACAAATAGCACCCGTGGAGGCAGAAATGACAAAGGGCACGTCATAGTGTCAACTGGCGAAAGCAGAACCCCTCTTTTTCATTAAGTTATGGCATCAGTGATGCCGTACGTGACTGCGGAAAGGTCCCGCGGGGGTGTCAGACAAGAAAGGCAAACCGTCCGATTTCGGCGAGTCTCTTTCTCACACAGAGAGCAAAAAAAGAAACAGATTCGATTTGTTCTATTGATTCGAATTGTCAAAATAAACGAGGGATCTGAACCTGGAAAGACACTTGGATCATTAGTTGGGTCAGTTTCCGAACTTTATTTTAGGGTCGCCTTTTGAAAGTGTTAATGTCAAATGATTCCATCTCAGAATGTAGTATATACAAGTTCAATATAATATATTAGTGACCTAATTATTATATATTCTTATTAGTGGCCATATTAAATAATATTTTTCTATTTAATTGCAATGCACAATGATAGCAGTACATTATAATGTGAAGTGTAAAGTAACTCGATTAAATCGGTTATAGTGTAAAATAAGTCGATTGAGTTTCCACCTGAGAATGCAATGTACACTCATGACCATAAATTAAGGATAATTCAGAATCACACAGAAATTGAACTCTAAAATATAATTTTCACCTGTAGAATTATCACACACATCTTGAAGAAGAATATGCAAATTACAGGAAACCACCAGATGGCGCGGATAGTACGTCACAATGACGAGAGTGTTAAAGAGGGGGTATATAAGGAATGGTGGCAAAGAAGTAAAATTGTTCACAAGCGCTTTAAAAGCGTTTCAGTGCAATAACCGCATAGTTATGGCACAAAGGAAGCATTTGGATGATTTTTTACGTGGTAGAATTATCGGACGACTGGAATGCGGACGTACCCAGCTGGAAGTATCCGAGGAACTTGGAATCGCCCAGAGTGTCCTCTTCAGGCTTTGACAACGATTCCAAGATGATGGTAATGGGAGTAGATGTTACAGCACAGGTCGCCCCCGAGTTACAACGCCGAATGAGGGCCGGTGTTTAGCAATTACTGCCAAAAGAAACAGATGGAGCACAGCATCAGACCTGTCTCGTCAGCTCTCTTCAGCTACCGGTACGACAGTTTCTAGGCAGACCGTGTACAGACGCTTAGGGCACATTGGTATATATGCTCGTAGGCCTGTCAGATGTGTTCCACCTACCGCAACTCACTGTCGCCTGCGATTAACCTGAGTAGAGAGCATGCATTGTGGACACCGCAACAGCGGTCTTGTGTGATGTTTTCCGACGAGTCCAGGTTTAGTTTGTAGTCTGATTCTCGCCGGACTTTCATATGGAGAGCGCCAGGTACCCGTTACCACCAAGAGAACACCATTGAACGACACCGGTACGGTGGTGCAGGATGGCTCGTTTGGGGGAGGAATTATTCTTGGTTCCAGAACTGACCTGCACGTTCAGAGTGTAACGATGACAGGCCACATCTATCTGGATGTCATTCTGGAACAACATGTACGTTTGTTTCGGGGCGCCCATGGGTGCTGAATTTCTGTTTATGGATGACAACGCCCGTCCTCACCGTGCAAACATTGTAGACGAATGCCTTCAATTGGAGGATATCACTGGATGGATTGGCCAGCATACTCACCGGACTTGAATCCAATAGAGCATGTGTGGGATATGCTTGGCCGACGAATTGCAGCCCGTCAACCCCTCTCACTCGTCAACCGGACTTCGGAGGGCATTGCTTGATGAGTGGTGTAATATTCCCCAAGATCAGATTGATAATTTGATACTCAGCATGCCTAGGCGTTGTAAGGCCTGTATTGCATCGTCCGGGAGACATATTCCATGTTAACCATCATACTAACCATGTTATACTGTTTTTTGTAAATAGGTTCTTTTTGAAATTTTCTCCAGGGAGTAAAAATCGCAATTTTCATTAATTATGTCAAACATATAGCATCTTTTGCTCTTTACCTTTTGTTTAATAAATAGACATTACAAACAAGTCAAATTTGTTTTGCTTCTGTCTCTTTCTTTGCCTGAATTTCATTATCCTTAATTTATGGACATGAGTGTATAATAATAACTCTATATAAGAATGATATATTAAATATTTGCTAGAATATTTACATTCGTAAAAAAGTACAATGGTAGCTGTACATATATAATGCAAAGTGGAGAGTAAATTGATTTGTGAAAGTATATTAATCATATATATTATTATCCATGTATATTAATGACCTTATATATATTACATAGTAAATATATTTTCTACTATATTACATTGGTACAGGGTACAATGGTAGCAGTACATGTATAATGTACTGTGTAAGAATCGTTCACAGTGTAAAGTAAAACGATGTATATTAATCACATATATTAATGGATATTAATTATATCAATGTACAATGTATATTAATGACATACGTGTTAGCAATTCTAAAGAAATTAAGAATCTATTGAGTTAGTTTCGATTCCTTTTAGCTGAAGTGAGTTCCTTTTGTAAGACCTACAAAAATAAAAGCCAAAGTAGTCCATTTCTTACAAAGCACGACTTTTCTTCGTTTTCACTGTACAGGTTTTTACTTCCTAAAAAAGTCAATAGACCTATTGCTTTCCGCAATTTTTCTTTTAGGCCCCAAAAATTAAAAAAAGAAAAAAGATAAAGCCTTGAAAAAAAGTAAAAAGGCAGTTTTTTGTTTTTATTCCCCTCCTACAAATAACACCCGTGGAGGCAGAAATCGACAAAGGGCACGTCAAAGTGTCAACTGGCGAAAGCAAAGAATTAAGTTATGGCATCACCGATGCCGCACGTGACTGCGGAAGGTCCACACGGTGGTGTCAAACGAGAAAAAGACAAACCGTTTCGTTCTTCAAGGAGAGAGCAAAAAATGAACAGATTCGATTTGTTCTATTGATTCGGAATCGTCAAAATAAACGAGGGATCTGAACCTGGAAGACACTCGGATCATTAGTTGGGTCAGTTTTCGGAACTTTATTTGTGAGAGTCGCTTTTTGAAAGTGCAAAGTTAATCGATTGGGTTTTCTACCTGAGAATGCAATATCTGTAAGGTTAATTTAGCGTATTAGTGATCTGATATATTGCATATTAAATATTTTTCCACTATATTTACAATGGTACAAAGTACAATGGGTTCAGTACATATATAATGTAAAATGAAAATTCAATGGTTTACAGTGTAAAATAAATCGATTAAAAGCAATATATATATATAAGGTCAATGTATATTAAGGGCCTTATATATTACATATATATATATATATAATTTTCTATTGTGGTACAATAATATGGTACATGTATAGTAGTGTAAAGTGAATCGTTTACAGTGAAAAATAAATCATTTGGGTTTCCACCTGAGAATGCAACATAGATCAGGTCAATGTATATTAATGACCTTATATATAACATATTAAATATTTTTTTCTACCATATTTACATTGGTGAAAAGTACAATGGTAGCAATACATATGTAATGTAAAGTGTAAAGTCAATCGATGTATATTAATCATATATAACTTAATAAAAGACTTTATATATATATTGCATTCACTTGTGAAAACCCAATCGATTGACTTCACACTTTCAAAAGCGGGTCTCATAAAAAGTTCGAAAACTGACCAGACTAATGATCCGACTGTCTTCCAGGTTCAGATCCTCGTTTATTTTGACAATTTTGAATCAATAGAACTAATCGAATCTTTTTCCTCTCTGTGTGAGATAGAGACTCACCGAAATCGGACGGTTTGTCTTTCTCGTCTGACACCCCCGCGTGGACCTTCCGCAGTCACGTACGGCATCAGTGGTGCCATAACTTAATGAAAAAAAAGGGGTCCTGCTTTCGCCAGTTGACACTTTGACGTGCCCTTGTCGATTTCTGTCTCCGCGGGTGCTATTTGTAGAGACTAAAAACTGTCTTTCTCACCATTTCCAATGCTTTTCTTTTTCATTTTTTACTTTTTTCTTTTGTGGTCATGTGCAGCATCACCGATGCCATAACTTAATGAGAAAGAGGGGGTTTCGTTTTCACCGATTGACACTTTGATGTGCCCTTTGTCGATTTCTGACTCTATGCGGCTGCTCTCTTCGGGTGCTATTTATAGAGACTAAAAACTGGCTTTTTTTCTTTTTTTCTTCTTTTTCTTTTGGGGCCCAAAAGAAATAGCGGAAAGCAATAGGTTTATTGACTTTTTTGGAACTGAAAACCTGCACAAGTAAAAACGAAGAAAAGTCGTGCTTTGTGAGAAATGGACTACTTTGATTTTATTTTTTGTAAGTGTTAGAAAGAAACTTACTTCAGCTAAAAGGAATCGAAACTAACTCAATAGATTCCTAATTTCTTTAGAATTACTAATACTTATGTCAAAATAAGATTAAAAATATCTTTTATAAAAAGAATAACAGTGGTACAAAGCCTGTTTAAATTTGTCTGGAAGAAAATTAAAAAACATTTAAGAATAAGTGTATTATTATTTCTCTGTAGAAATATATACAAATCAAACTGTTATTTGTATTTATGAAAATACATATAATAATAGTAACAAATCTAATATATAAATAAATAATAGTTTAACAAAAATATATTTAAGCTAATTTATTCACTTTACGTTACCTATATACAGCTAGTATTGTAATTTAGACCTTAGAAAATAATATTCAATTTGTAATATATAAGGTCATATATATATTGATCTTATATGTAGTGCATTCTCAGGTGTAAACCCAATCGATTTACTTTACATAATCGATTCATATTTGTACTACTATCATTGTGCTTTTTGTTCCTTAGAAAACACTATGTAATACAAAAAGGTCATTAACATACACCATCCTCTTCAGTGCTGCAACAGCCCCATGGTGGGCCAAGGCCGTCTCCTTACTGGCAGATTTCTAGACAGGGAGATGTTTTTCTTTTTAAGGTGTGGTGCTGTCTGCCCGACGCTCTACAGTACTATTAGAACAGAACCTAAGGTTTAAAGGGGATTCAGAATCACTATAAACATCCATTCCACCGCCAGGACGCGAATCCGAAATTTGTGGCACAGAGCTCCAGAGTGATAGTCACTCGGGCATCTGACCTCGCCTTAATATACACTGACCCTATATATATTACATTACCAGGTAGAGATCCAATAGGTTTAATTTACACTGCAATCGATTAACTTTACTTTATATATGTACTCATTGTACTTTTGTACCTAAGTAGAAAATAATATTTAATATATAATATATACTATAAGGTCATTAATATGCATTGACCTTACATATTTTACATACTAAGATATAAAAACAATCGATTTATATTACGCAGTAATCGATTTATTTTACATTACATATGTGCTTCTATCATTGTATTTTGTATCAAGGTAAATATAGTAGAAAAATATTTAATATTTAATATTAATTGATATCAATAATATACATTAATATATATGATTAATATACAACGATATACATCGATTTATTTTACACTGTAAACGATTCCCTTTACACATTCCATTATATATGTACTGCTACATTGTACTTTTGTATCAATGTAATGTAGTAGGAAAATGTTCAATATGTGATATATAATGTCATTAATATACATTAACGTTATATATATATAATGCATTCTCAGTTAGAAAACCAATCGAATTTACTTTACACAGTAAACCATTTACTTTACACTTTATATTATACATATACTGCTACCGTTGTACTTTGTACCTAACTAGAAAATAATATTTAATATGTAATATATAAGGTCATTAATATACTATATTGACCTTATATATTTTGCATTCTCAGGTGGAAAACCAATCGATTGACTTCACACTTTCCGAAAGCGGCTTTCAAATAAAGTTCGGAAGACTGACCCAACTAATGATCCGAGTGTCTTCCAGGTTCAGATCCCTCGTTTATTTTGACAATTCGGAATCAATAGAAAAAAATCGAATCTTTTTCCCCTCTCTGTGTCAGAAAAGACTTACCCGAAATCAGACGGTTTGTCTTTCTTGTCTCGACACCCCCGCGTGGACCTTTCCGCAGTCACGTACGGCATCAGTGGTGTCATAACTTAATGAAAAAGAGGGGGTTCTTTTCGCCAGTTGACACTTTGACGTGCCCTTTGTCAATTTCTGCCTCCACGGGTGCTATTTGTAGAAACTAAAAACTGAATTTTCACCTTTTCCAATGCTTTTTCTTTTTTTTTTTTTCTTCTTTTTTACTTCAGGGGCCCTAAAGAAAAATAGCGGAAAGCAATAGGTATATTGACATTTTTAGGAAGTAAAAAACCTGTACAAGTAAAAAACGAAGAAATGTCGTGTTGTGTAAGAAATGGACAACTGTGGCTTTTTATTTTTTTGTAAGTGCTAGAAGAAACTTACTTCAACGAAAAGGAATCGAAATTGACTCAATAGATTCCTAATTTCTTTAGAATTACTACCACGTGTGTCAAAATAAGATTAAAAATATCGTTATAAAAAGACGAACAGTGGTATACGAAAGCCTCTTTAAATTTCTTTGAAGAAAAATAAATATATTACAGAATATATATAGTATTATTTCTGTGTAGAAATATAAAAATATACGAAATCAAACCGTTTTGGATAAAAAAAATATAAATAATAATAGTAATAAATCTAATATATAAATAAGTAATATTGTAAAAATATACTATCATTGGACTTTTTAAACTTTGTACCTATATGTACTGCTATCATTGAACTTTTAACCTTTGTAACTATATGTATTGCTATCATTGCACTTTGCACCAATGTAAATATAGTAGGAAAAAATTTAATATGTAATATATATTGATATCATTAACACATATTAATTAAATATGTTAATAATAATATATATTCTTAATATACATTAATATACATAGATTTACTTTACACAAACGATTCTCTTTTTACATTATATATACAGCTACCATTGTACTTTTTGTCCAATGTATTATAGTGGAAAAAATAGTTAACATGTAATATATAAGGTCATTAAAATGTATTAACTAAATACATTCAGAATAATATACATTGATATGTATCGATTCACATTATATATACACTGCTACTATTGTAATTTGTACATAAATAGGGAATAATATTTAATATGCGATATGAAAAGTCATTAATACACTATATTGACCTTATATATATTGCATATTCAGGTGGAAACACAATCAATTTACTTCACTCATTCAAAAGCAGCTCTCAAATAAAGTTTCAAAACTGAACCAACTAATGATCCAAGTGTCTTCCAGGTTCAGATTCATCGTTTATTTCGACAATTCCGAATCAATAGAACAAATCGACTCTTTTTTTTAATTTGTGTGAAGAAAGAGAACTCACTGAAATCGAGCAGTTTGTCTTTCTTGTCTGACACCACCGCGTGGACCTTCCGCAGTCACGTACAGCATCAGTGGTGTCATAACTTAATGAAAAGGAGGGGTTCTGCTTTCGCCAGTTGACACTTTGCCGTGCCCTTTGTCGATTTCTGCCTCTAAGGGTGCCATTTGTAGAAGAGAATGAAGACTAAAAACTGCTTTTTCAAATTCTTCAAGACTTTTCTTCCCTTTTTTTTTACTTTCGTGGGCTCAAATGAAAAATAGCGGATAGCAATAGGTCTATTGACTTTTTAGGAAGTAAAAACCTGTACAAGTAAAAATGAAGAAAAGGCGTGCTCTGTAAGAAATGGACTACTTTGGCTTTTATTTTTGTAAGTGTTAGAAAGAAACTTACTTCAGCTAAAAGGAATCGAAACTAACTCAATAGAATAATAATTTCTTTAGAATTACTAACACATATGTAAAAATAAAATTAAAAATTATCTTTATAAAAAAGACGAATAGTAGTATACGACAGCTTTTTAAATTTCGATGAAAAAAAGTTAAAATATTTCAGTATATATATGCTATTATTTCTATGTGCGCATATAAAAATATACAATATCAAACTGTTTTATACACAAAAATTCAAATAATAATAGTAATAATTATAATATATAAATAATTAATAGTTTTACAAAAAATGCATTTAATGTAATTCATTCCCCTTTACATTATCTATGCACTGCTAGCATTGTAATTTGTAAATAAGAAAATAATATCTAATATGTAATATATAAGGTCATTAATATATATCGAGCTTATATAAATTGCATATTCAGGTGAAAACCCAATCGATTTACTTTACCCAATTGATTAATTTTACATTATATATATATATTTTTATATATATATATATATATATATATACTGCTATCATTGAGCTTTGTACCTCAGAAAAAATAATATTTAATTTGTTATATATAAGGTCATTAATAAATATCGACCTTATATATATATATATATACATTCTCAGATGAAAACCCAATCTATTTACTTTTACAAATCATTCACTGTACATCATACATGTACATACTGTTATCATTGTACTATGTACTTAAATAGAAAATAATATTTAATTGGCGATATCTAATGTCATTAATATATATTAACTTTAAATACATTGCACTTTCAGGAGGAAACCCTTTTGATTTATTTTAGAATGCAATCGATTCACTTTACATTATATATGTACTGCTATCCTTGCACTTTGTGCCTTAAGTAGAAAGTACAATTTAATATGAAAATATATACGTTAATATATATCGACCTTATATTTATTACATTTTCAGATGGGGCCTGATGGAGTGGCTAGCGGTCTGGCTCTCGGTACCACAGGTATCGGGTTCGAATCTCGGCGGTGCCCATAGAGATCTTTGTAGTGGTTCGGAATCTACTTTAAGCCCTAGGTCCCGGTCTCCTATGACTGTAAGAGCGTCACGGAGCCAAAAGTCAGACTTCTACCTACGGGTGCTCCATCACAACAGAAGCTGCTTCCTTCCTTCAATCATGAGTACGTATGGACTCGTGGGCTTAATGTTTTTATTTCAGATAAAAAGCCCAATCGATTCCTATACACTTTGCATTAAATAGGTACTGCCACCAATGTAATTAGTACCTAAATAGAAAATAACGCTTAATATGTAATATATAAGGTCCTCAATATACAATAAAGACCTTATATATATATTGCATTCTCAGGTGGAAAATCAATCGATTTATTTACATTGCAATCGATTCACTTTACATTATATATGTACTGCTATCATTGTACTTTGCACCTAAATAAAAAATAATATTTAATATGTAATAAAAATAAGATTATTGATATACATTGACCTTACATATATTGCATTCTCAAGTGAAGACCCAATCGGTTTACTTTTATACTGTAAATTTAGTCATCTGAATAATCGATTCACTTTACATTGTACATATATACTGTTATCATTGTAATTTGTACCTAAATCGAAAATAATATTTAATATTGTAATATATAAATTCATTAATATACTATGACCTGCATTCAAGGTGCAATCGATTTATAATACACTGCAAACGATTCACTTTTTTAATACACTGTAACCGATTTAATCGATTTACTTTACACTTCACATTATATATGTACTGCAATCATTGTACGTTGTACTTAAGTAGAAAAATATTTAATATGGTCATTAATAATGTAATAATATATATGTAATAATATATAATATATAATAATGTATGTAATAATATAAATGTATGTAATAATAATATATAATAATTACGCCACTATTATACTATATTGACCTTATCTATAGTGCATTCTCAGGTGGAAACCGAATCGATTGACTTTACACTTCAAAATGCGGCTCTCACAAATAAAGTTGGAAAAACTGACCCAACTAATTCAGAATCAATAGAACAAATCGAATCTTTTTGCTCTCTCTGTGAGAAAGAGACTCACCCGAAATCGGACGGTTTGTCTCTCTTGTCTGACACCCCCGCGTGGACCTTCCGCAGTCACGTACGGCATCAGTGGTTCCATAACTTAATGAAAAAGGGGGTTCTGCTTTCGCCAGTTGACACTTTGACGTGCCCTCTGTCGATTTTTGCCTCCATGGGTGGCAGGTGGTATTTTGTAGAAGGAATAAAAGGCTAAAAACTGCCTTTTCACATTTTCCAAGGCTTTTTTTTTTTTTTTGTCTTTTTGGGGCCCAAAAGAAAAATAGAGGAATGCAGTAGGTCTATTGACTTTTTAGGAAGTAAAAACCTGTACAAGTAAAAATGAAGAAAAAGGCTTGCTCTGTAAGAAATGGACTACTTTGGCTTTTTTATTTTTGTAAGTGTTAGAACTTACTTCAACTAAAAGGAATCGAAACTAACAGAATAGATTCCTTTAAATGATTCACTTTTATATTATATATGTACTGCTACCATTGTAATTTGTATGTAAGAAGAAACTAATATTTTATGTGTAATGTATAAGGTCATTAATATATATATTACATTCTCAAATGAAATCAATTCATTTATTTTACAACATAAATGATTCATTTTATAGTATATGTGTACTCTACCATTGTAATTTGTTCTTAAGAAAAACAAGTAATATAAAAAAATGTAAAGTCAGTTTCTACTTTTTTTTTACTATACACTGAAGTGACAAAAGTCATGGGATAGCAATATGCAAATTTTTCAGATGGCAGTAGCATCACTTAGAACAGGTATAAATGCGCAGTGCTTTCGCAGAACTTTCATTTCTGTTCAAAGTTATTCATAAGAGGTTTTGACGTGATGATGACCGCACGACGGGAATTAACAGACTTTGAACGCGGAATGTTAGTTGGAGCTAGACGCATGGGTCATGCCATTTCGGAAATCGTTGGAATTCAACATTCCCAGATCCACTGTGTCAAGAGTGTGCCGAGTATGACATTTCAGGCATAACATCCCACCATGGACAGCGCAGTGGTCGACCGCCTGCACTTAACGATCCGAGACCGGCGACGTCTGCAAAGAGTCGTAAATTCTAACAGACAAGCAACACTGCGTCAAATAACCGCAGAAATCAATATTGGGACGTACAAGGGACTTGTCTGTTAGAACTGTGCCGAGAAATTTGGCTTTTTCTTGGGCTATTCCAGCAGAAGACCGACTCGAGTGCCTTTACTGACAGAACGACATCGCTTGCAGCGACTCTCGTGGGCACGTGAGCATATCGGTGGGTCCCTAGATGAATGGAAAACCGGGGTCTGGTCCGATGAGTCACGATTTCAGTTGGTAAGAGCTGATGGTAGGGTTCGAGTGTGGCGCAGACCCCACGAAGCCATGGACCCAAACTGTCAGCAAGGCACTGTTCAAGCTGGTGGTGGCTCCGTAATGGTGTGGGCTGTTTTTTCATGGCATGGACTTGGTCCTCTGGTGCGACTGGACCGAACATTGACTGGAAATGCTTATGTTCAGCTACTTGGAGATGCTTACGGCATTCATGGACTTCATGTACCCAAACAACGATGGGATTTTTATGGATGACAATGCGCCATGTCACCGGGCCACAACTGTTCGCGATTGGTTTGAAGAACATTCTGGACAATTCCAACGAATGATCTGGCCACCTAGATCGCCCGACATGAATCCCATCGAGCATTTATGGGACATCATCGAGAGGTCTGTTCGTGCCCAAAAAATCCTGCACCATCAACGCTTTCACAATTATGGACGTCTATCAGAGACAGCATGGCTCAATATTCCTGCAGAAGACTTCCAACGACTTGTTGAGTCCATGCCACGTCGAGTTGCTGCACTTCGCCGGGCGAAAGGAGGGCCGACACGATATTAAAGAAGTATCCCATGACTTTTGTTACTTCAGTGTATTGCAGAAAAGTCCTTTACAAATAAAGTGGAAATTTTGCTTTTACATACGGCGCCATCTATTATTATATACATGCAACTAAAATGTAAAAAAAACTAAAATTAATTAATGAAATTTAATTAATGAATTTATATTTGAAAAACTGTATTAACATAAGTGTCATCCACTACAAGAGAAAAAAAAATGTGTTTGAACTTGAGTGGATGAATAAAAAAGTATTTTGTTAACGATTGAAAATTTGAACAAGTTATATATAGGGGAGAGTTAGAGTTAATAGAAGGAATTAAAAATGATATTTAATATGTAATAAATTGTCGTTAATATACATTGGCCTTATATATATTGCATCTGGCTATTTTCAAAAGTCAAAAGACCCTTCTGGGGACACCGGTTTGAGTCGATTGAAGAGATTCAACGTGAAGCGCCACGCGCTTTGAAGGCCATCCCTGCTGATGACTTTTTAAAATACATTGAGGATTGGAAAAAAGTTGGCTGAGTGCATTGTGTCCACAGAGGGGATTAATTTGAAGGCGAGCAAATAAATTTGGAAGAATAATTAAAGAGTTTTTGAAAAGAAAATAATAATTGGTCTTACATATTGGGGCACAGTAGTAGGTACTGCTACTATTGTACTTTAGTATATAAGTGTAAAATAATATTTAATCTATAATAAGTATGTTGATTAATATACATTTATAATAAAAGGTCATTAATATACATATTGCCTTCTCACGTGGAATTCCTTTTACACTTTACATTATATAGGTACTGCTACCATCATACTTAGTACCTAAGTGTAAGACAATATTTAATATGTAATATAGAAGATCGTTAATATACTATATGACCTTTATATATAATACATACACGATTCGATTTACTTCACACTTTCTCGATTTACTTTACCAATCGATTTACTTTCACACTTTCAAAAAACAGCTCTCGCAAATAAAGTTCGGAAAACTGACCATACTAATGATCCGAGTGTCTTGCAGGTTCAGATCCCACGTTGATTTTGACAATTCCGAATCAATACAACAATTCGAATCTTTTTGCTCTCCTGTGAGAAAGATAACTCACCGAAATCGGACGGTTTTGTCTTTCTTGTCTGACACCCCCGCGTGGGCCTTCCGCAGTCACGTGCGGCATCAGTGGTACCATAACTTAATGAAAGAGAGGGGGTCTGCTTTCACCAGTTGACACTTTGACGTGCCCTTCGTCAATTTCTGCCTCTAAGGGTGCTATTTGTGAGGGAATAAAGACTAAACACTGCCTTTATCACCTTCTCCAAGGCTTTTCTTTTTACTTTTGGAAATTAAAAGAAAGTGGAAAGCAATAGGTCTATTGACTTTTTAGGAAGTAAAAACCTGTACAAGTAAAAACGAAGAAAAGTCGTGTTTTTGTAAGAAATGGATTACTTTGGGTTTTATTTTATTGCTAACACGTATGTCGAAATAAAATTGAAAATATTTTATATAAATAAGAAAGCCTGTTTAAATTTGTCTGGAAGAAAAATTACAGAATATATATATATATATATATATATATATATATATATATATAATATATGCTGTTATTTCTCTGTAGAAATATAAAAAATATACAAAAATCAAACTGTTTTGTATACAAAAATACAAATAATAACAGTAATAAATATAATATATAAATAATTAATGGTTTTACAAAAATACATTTAACGTAATATATTCACTTTACACTACCTATGTACTGCTAGCATTGTAATTTGTACCTTAGAAAGTAATATTTAATATGTAATATATAAGAGCATTAAGATACTATATTGACCTTTAACATTTTGCTTTCTCAGGTGGAGACCCAATCCATTTGCTTTACACAATCGATTCATTTTACATTATACTATATATATATATATATATATATATATATTAGAAAACACTATCAAAATATGTATTGTATAAGGTCATTTATATACAGGATCATCATTAGTGGTGCAAATCAGCCCCATGGTGGATCAAGGCCGACTAAATACTGTCAGATTTGTGGTCAGGTTTTTTTTTTTCTTTTTACGGGGAGGGGTTGTCAGCACTACTTTCAACACTCTACAGTTATATTAGACCGGAATCTGTGGTTTAAAGTGAATTCAGAACCACTACAAACATCTATTCCACTCCCAGGACTCGAACCCGAAACCTGTGACACCGAGATCCAGAGTGCTAGTCACTCGGCCATCAGACTTCTCATTAGTATACATTGAACTTATATATATATTGTATTCGGTGGTAGAGACCCAATCGACTATTTGTACTTTACACTGTAATCGAGTCTGTTTACATTATATATGTACTGCTATCATTGTATTTAGTATCTAAAAGATTAAAATGATATTTAATATGCAATATAAAAAATCATTAATATACTATATTGACCTTTATATATATTGCATTCTCAGTTGGAGACCCATTTGATTTATTTTACACCATAAATGATTCATTTTATATTATACATGTATTGCTATCATTACATTTTGTATTAAAGTAGAAAATAATATTTAATATGCGATAAATAAGGTCTTCATATTTAATAATATATATATATATATATATATATATTTATATGTATATATTATATTACATATTATGATGCATAATAATAATAATATATAATTATATAAGGTCTTTATATATTACCATTTATATATTGCCTTCTCAGATGAAAACCCAATCGATTTATAATACACCGTAAACAATTCACTTTAATACACTGTAAGAGATTCAATCAATTTAATTTTCACTGTAATCGATTCACTTTACATTATATATGTGCTGTCATCATTGTAATTTGTAATAAAAGGGGAAATTACATTCATTATGTAATATATAATATCATGAATATACTATATTGATCTTATATATATATTGCATTTTAGGTGGAAATCTATGTCAACAAAATCTATTGAAATCTATTGAATCTACACTTTCAGAAAGCGGCTCTCACAAAAAGTTTCAAAAGTGACTCAACAAATAATCCGACAGCCTACCAGATTCAGATCCCTCGTTTATTTTGACAATTCCGAATCAATAGAACAAATCGAATCTTTCTCCTCTGCGTGTGAGAAAGAGATTTACTCGAAATCGACACGTGAATAATTCGTATAAAAATTAGCAGAAAATTTAATTGTTATTATTTTAACATTCAAATTCATTGGAATAACCTTTTATGCGCAAAAACTTTTATGTGCAAAAGTATTAGAAAATTCTCTGGAATTATGAAAAATAATTAATTACTGCCTCATAACAAATGATAAAAAGAACTTAAAAAATATTCGTGCTGTAAGTGTGTTAGTGTATTGTTATAAATAAATACATAAATTATAGAAATTTGGGATTGTAACTGTGCGTCGCACTACACACCGGCAAAAGCCCCCGGGGCTTTCTGAAGAAATGGTCAGTTGACGTCAGACTCTCACCTGAGAGTAAATGCAGCGCAACCAGTGCTCCCGCTGAGAAACATTTAGTTTATAATCTCTCATGCGGAAAAGAAATATATTTTAAGCCTCCGGTCGCATTAGTTTCCGACAAACTCTCACTAGAAGAGAAAGTATATTTTGCACACCCTGCGCATAGCCGAGTTTGGTCATTAATATACATTGACGTTAGTATTACCTTCTCAGGTGAAAACCCAATCGATACCCTTTATACTTTACTAACACTGAACTTAATATCTAAGTGTAAAATAATATGTAATGTATAATAACTAAATAAGGTCATTAAAATACGTTGACCTTATATATATTGCTTTCTCAAGTGTAAAACCAATCGATTCACTTTACACTTTCAAAAGGGGCTCTCAAATAAAGTTCGGAAGACTGACCCAACTAATGATCCGACTGTCTTCCAGGTTCAGATACCTCGTTGATTTTGACGATTCAGAACCAATAGAACAAATAGAATCTGTTCCTGTCTGTGTGAAGGAAGAGAACTCACCGAAATCGGACGGTTTTTTTTTTTTGTCTGACACCCCTGCGTGGACTTTTCGCAGTCACGTACAGCATCAGTGGTGTCATAGCAATGAAAAGAGGGGTTCTGCTTTCGCCAGTTGACACTTTGACGTGTCCTTTTGTCGATTTCTGCCTCCACGGGTGCTATTTGTAGAGACTAAAAACTGCCTTTATCACCTTCTGTAAGGCGTTTCTTTTTTACTTTTGGGCCCAAAAGAAAAATAGCGGAAAGCAATAGGTCTATTGACTTTTAGGAAGTAAAAACCTGTACAAGTGAAAACGAAGAAAAGTCGTGCTTTTGCAGAAATGGACTGCTTTGGCTTTTATTTTTGTAAGTGTTAGAAAGGAACTCACTTCAGCTAAAAGGAATCGTAACTAACTCAATGGATTCCTAATTTCTTTAAAATTTCAACACGTATGTCAAAATAAAATTAAAAATATCTTTATAAAAAGAAACGAACCGTAGTAAAAGCCTGTTTACATTCATCTGGAAGAAAAATAAAAATATTACAGAATATATGTATTATTATTTCTATGTAGAAATATAAAAATTTACGAAATCAAATTGTTATTTGTATTTTACAAAATTGCAAATAATAATTTAATATTTTAAATAATGTTTAAATAATATATTTTTAAATATCATTGCCAGGAGATATGGAGGGCTTTTACATTTAATAATGCAGAGATTTCTTTTATTTAGAAGAGAATAGATTAACTTTAAAAAAATTAGTTAAAACAAGGTATACAGACAAGTGAATCATTTGTATAATAAATCGTAGATACAATGGTTTTTTTACCATTCAAATTCAACGGAATAAAATACTAATCCTGTTTGCACTTTTATAGTATGTGAAAATTTTAAAAACTTCTCTGGAATTATAAGAAATAATTAAAATTTCCACTTGATAAATGATAAAAATTTTAAAAAATGACCGGGCTTTAAGTGTGCTAGTGTGTTGTTATAAATAAATAAAGAAATTATAAAAATTTAATGTTGTAACCGTGCTTCCTCCTACCCACTGGCAAGACTGACCCTGTCGAGTTCAGGAGAAATGATCAATAGACCTCGAGACTTTTACCCGAGAGGAAGAACAACGCAATCTGCGATCAACCAGAAAAATTTTTAGTTCATAGTCTCTCATCCGGATAAGAAATGTATTTAACGCATCCTGACACTCACTAGAAGAGGAAGTATGTTTTGCGCACCCTGCGCTTAGCCGAGGTTTGTTCATTAATATGCATTGACCTTAGTAATGACCTTACCTTCTCAGGTGGAAGCCCAATCCATTCCCTTTACTCTTTACATTATGTAGGTACTGCTAAAAAACTGAACTTTTACCTAAGTGTAAAAATAATATTTAATGTATAATAAATAAGGTCATTAATATACATGAATTTATGTACACTGCATTCTCAGGTGGAAACCCAATATATTTACTCTACACTTTCAGAAAGCGGCTCTCAAATAAAGTTCAGAAAACTGACCCAACTAATGATCCAAGTGTCTTCCAGGTTCAGATCCCTCGTTTATTTTGACGATTCCGAATCAATAGAACAAATCAAATCTGTTCTTTTTGCTCTCTGTGTGAAGAAAGAGAACTTTACCCGAAATTGGACGGTTTGTCTTTCTTGTCTGACACCCCCGCGTGGACCTTCCGTAGTCACGTACGGCATCAGTGGTGCCATAACTTAATGAAAGACAGGGGGTGTCTGCTTTCACCAGTTGACACTTTGACGTGCTCTTTGTCAGTTTCTTTTCTCTACGGGTGCTATTTGTAGAGACTAAAAACTGCCTTTTCATCTTCTCCAAGGCCTTTTCTTTTTCTTTTTTACTTTCCTTGCCCAAAGAAAAATAGCGGAAAAGCAATAGGTCTATTGACTTTTAGGAAGTAAAAACCTGTACAAGTGAAAATGAAAGAAAATTCGTGCTTTGTAAGAAATGGACTACTTTGGCTTTTATTTTTCTAGAAAAGAAACTTACTTCTGCTAAAAGGAATCGAAACTAACTCAATAGATTCCTAATTTCTTTAGAATTGCTAAAACGTACGTCAAAATAAAATTAAAAATATCTTTATAAAAAGACGAACAACGGTACGAAAGTCTTTTAAGAAAAATAAAAATATTAAAGAATATATTTATTATTATTTCTCTGTAGAATATATGCAACATCAAACTGTTATTTGTAATTTCAAAACTACAAATAATAATAGTAATAAATAAATATAATATATAAATAATTAATAGTTTTACAAAAATACATTTAATGTAATTTATTCCCTTTAAACTACCTATGTACTGCTAGCATTGTAATTTGAGCCTTAGAAAAATATTTGATATGTAATATATAAGGTCGTTAATATATATTGATCTTATATATTTTGCATTCTCAGGTGGAGACCCAATCGTTTGACTTCACAAAATAGATTCATTTTACTGTATATACATAAATAAATACACACACATACACATACATATATATATATATATACCGCTACCATTGAGCTTTGTATCTCCAGAAAAACACTATCTAATATATAATATATAAGGTAATTAATATACAACATCATCAGCAGCAATGCAACAGTCACATGATGGGCCAAGGCCGTCTACCTACGGGCAGATTTCTAGGCAGGGAGATGTTTTTCTTTTTTAAGGGGTGGGTTAGCCAGCCCTTCTGCCTACATTTATATTAGAAAAGGATCTACAGTTTAAAGGGATTCGGACTACTACAAATATCCATTCCACAGTCAGGACTCGAACCCGAAACCTGCGGCACTGAGCGCGCCAGAGCGTTAGTCACTCGGGCCCTCATTAATATATATTGACCTTATGTATATTGCATTCCCAGGTGTTAGACCCAATAGATTTACTGTACACTGTAATCTATACATTTTACATTATATATATATACTGAAAATATTGTACTTTATACATAAGTATAAGATAATATTTAATATGTAATATATAAGGCCATTAATATACATTGGCCTTATATATTACATATTAAATATTATTTATTACTTAGTACAATGTTAGTACTAAGTACAAATATAGCAGTACATATGTAATGTAAAAGTATAAAGAGAATCGTTCACAGTGTAAAATAAATCGATTGGGTATTCATATTTGTACTTAGTACTAACATTGTACTAAGTAATAAATAATATTTAATATCTAATATATAAAGTCAATTATATACGTATGACCTTATCTATAATGCGTTCTCAGGTAGAAACCCAATTGATTTACTTTACTCAGTAAATGACACTTTTTACACTTTAAATTGTATACTTACTGCTGCCATTGTACTTTTCATCAATGTAATATAGTAGAAAAGAATAGTTAATATGAAATATATAAGGTCATTAATATACATTGATTAAATACATTGATAATAATATATATGATTAATATACATACACTTAACATTATATATGTGCTGCTGTTATTGTACTTAGTACTTAAATAAAAAAAAAAAAAAAGTTTAATACGCCTTTTCTTTCTTCTTTTTTTCTTCTTTTTCTTCTTTTCTTGCCCAAAAGAAAAATAGAGGAAAGCAATAGGTCTATTAACTTTTTTGGGAAGTTAAAACCTGTACACGTAAAAATGAAGAAAAAGTCGTGCTTTGTAAGAAATGGACTACATTGGCTTTTATTTTTGTAAGTGTTGGAAAAACTTACTTCAGCTAAAAAGGAATCGAAACTAACAATAGATTCTAATTTCTTTAAATTGCTAAAACGTATGTCGAAATAAAATCAAAATATCTTGATAAAAAGAAGAAGAACAGTGGTACGAAAGTTTGTTTAAATTTACTCTGGAAGAAAAATTAAAACATTACAGAATATATATATTATTATTTCCTCTGTAGATATATAACAATATATAAAAAATCAAAACGTTTTTTTTTTTGTATTTTAAAAACATACAAATATTAGTATACTGATAATACAATAAAAAAGTATATATTTTTACTAATAATGTAATAAAATCCTTTCAAATTCAACGTAATAAAACATAAAGAACTTTTATGTGTAAAAGTGTTAAGTTATTAAAAGCACTACACTATTTATGTACTGCTAGCATTGTAATTTATACCTTAAGAAAATAATATTTAATGTGTAATATATAAAGGTCACTAATATATACTGACCTTATATATATGGAATACCATGTGCAATCGATTTATAATACACAGCAAACGATTAACTTTAATACACTGCAACTGATTTAATCGATTTACTTTACCACTTTACATTATATATAAAGTACTCCTATAATTGTACGTTGTACTGAAGTAGAAAAATAATATTTAATATGGCCCTAATAATAATATACAATAATATAATAATAATTAGGTCATTAATAAACTATATTGACCTTATATATGCATACTGAGGTAGAATCGATTGACTTCACACTTTCAAAAAGCAGCTCTCATATAGAGTTCCAAAAACTGCCAGACTAATGAACCGAGTGTCTTCCAGATTCAGATCCCTCGTTTTTTTGACAATTCAATCAATAAGAACAAATCGAATCTTTTCCTCTCTGTGTGAGATAGAGACTCCCCGAAATCGGACAGTTTGTATTTCTCGTCTGACACCCCCGCGTGGACCTTCCTCTGTCACGTGCAGCATCAGTGGTACTATAATTTAATGAAAAAGGGGTTTTGCTCGCCGGTTGACACTTTGACGTTCACTCTGTCGATTTCTGCCTCCACGTGTGCTCTTTGTAGAGACTAAAAACTGGCTTTCTTTCTTCTTTTACTTTTGGGGCCCAAAAGAAATAGCGGAAAACAATAGGTCTATAGACTTTTGGAACTAGAAAACCTGTCAAACCAAGTAAAAACAGAAAGAAAAAGTCGTGCTTTTGTGAGATATGGACTTCTTCGGTTTATTTTTATAAGTGTTAGAAAGAAAGTTACTTCAACTAAAGGAATCGAAACTAACTCAACGGATTTCTTTAAAATTGCTAACCATATGTTAAAATAAATTAAAAATTTTTTTATAAAAAGACGGAACAGTGGTACGAAAGCCTATTTAAATTTCTCGGGAAAGAAAAAAAAAAAAATAACAATATATATATTATTATTTCTCTGTAAAATGTAAAATATACAAAAAATCAAACATTATTTGTATTTTAAAAAAATACTAATAAAAATAAAAATAATAATAGTAATAAATATAATATATAAATAAATAGTACTTTTACAAAAATACAAATAATAATTTTACAATAATACAAATAACAATAAAAAATACGTTTAATAGTCGGATTTTTAAAATAATATCAAATATTCTAAAACACCATTGACAGGTGATGTTTTTACATTCAACAAAACAGAAGTTTCTGTTATTTAATAAAGTGAACAGATTAACTTAAAAAAAATAAGTAAAAGCAAGGTATAAAGACATGTGAATCATTTGCATAAAAATTCACAGAAACCAGGAGGACTTTTTAGCATTCAAATTAAACAAAATAAAAAAAACACTAACGAAACCCCCCCCCCTACACACACTAACGACACTAAATTATTAAAAATTCATTAGAATTATAAAGAAAAATATTAATAATTACCTCATGATAAATGATAACGAATTTGTTTCTCAGAATTTTTTTCTAATCCCCTTTAAAGCGTAGGTCCAGTTGCAATATGACTGTAGATCCTCGGAAGTAGGACTGACAATCTTACCCAGTGAAAGACTTTACCTAACCACATTATCTACTGTCCAGCCAGTGGGCCTTAGTCCACCATGGGGCTGTTAAGTCAATGAAAAAGAAAGAAGACGTTGATTTTTTTTTCTTTGTCTCCATATGCATTTCTCCAATTTTTGCCATCTTTATGTTTAAAGAAAAACTTTTATTAACAATACTCTTCTGCCACATATTGGACATCCCATGCATTAATAGTAAATTTTAAAAAATGTCCGTTTCTTAGTGTTAGTATAAATAAATACACAAATTATAGAAATTCAGTGTTGTAACCATATACATTGTATATAAACATACATTACTAATTGACCTATATTGACCTAGCAATGCATGTAAC